>PVHX01001450.1:0-207989 GCA_004024805.1 Geosciurus inauris
GGGGACAGCAAGGGTGATGGAATATGATGGTCATAATAACCCTAACTTTATGTATGACTGCATATATGATGTGGTTCTATACAACTTACAACTAGAGAATTGATATGTTATCCTCTATCTATGTACAATGAGTCAATTTACACTGTCAACATGTAAGCCTAAATAAAACAAGAATAAAAATTAAAAAAAAAAAAAAAATAAAATATGGTTAGAATGCTTATATCTAATATCCTGACTAGAATATTTATAAGCTTACATATATTCTAAAAAAAATCCATTTTAAATATTATAGAATATGATTTCTTAAATCAGCACACAATCCTTGTCATTTACCTTGTCAAATTATTTGAGTCTTTATTAAAATGTCTCATGTAGGTATTCATATCAATAAATCTTTGGTTATGGAGGCCTGCTTTCATTGATGTAAATGGTATCATTGCGTACCCTTGTTTTTGTAGGCACTGTCAGTTAAAATTGGACATTACTGCATAATATCTATGATATCAAATTGCTTTGATTTTCCAAAAATTGCTATGAAATCTTAGAAAGTCCATTAGAAATAATAATAGGGAATTGTCATTTTCATTGTGATGTTTTATGATGATTTTTCCCCATTTGACAGCAAAGAAATACTATCTCTTAAGTGTCAGAAAAAGGAAATCCATAAGAAGCACTATGTTCCTTATATAGAAAGCCTCATTTTAAAAATGTCTATGTGCATGTACTCTGAATATGCTTGCATGATTTTCTGAGGCCAATTAATAAGAAGGCATGTAAGTTTTTAAAAGTCTACTTAAATCCTTGCAAATCAGCGTGGTAAGTAGATGGGTAGTATTATTATTTAGTTGAGATGTCTTGCAAGAGCTCATGTATGAGACAGAAATTTTAGAGATGAAATTATAATGTTATGAAAGTCTTTACCTAATCAGTTCATTAATTCAGTTAAATGGATTAACTGGGTGGTAACCCTAGGCAGGTAGGGTGTGACTGGAGGAGGTAGGTCACTGGTGGTGTGCCTTTGGAGTATATATTTTGAGTGGTCTCTTTCTGCATCCTGATGTCAGGTCTGGAAGTACTTTCTTTTGCTACACTCTTCTGTCATGATGTCCTGCCTTGGGCACAGAGTAATGTGTGGCTGTATATGGACTGAAACCTCTAAAATCACGTGCCCCAGATAAACTTTCCTCTTCTAAAATTGTTCTTGTCAGGTTTTCTTGGTTACAACAGTGAAAAAGCTGACTAAAACAGGTGTCATTGGAATTACCCTTGAAATTGATAGAAATGCAGTTTTAGACCACACTTCAGAATTACTAAATCAAAATGTGTATTTGAAAACCACTGATCTAAAACCATTTCTGATGGTATGAATTAATATTATTTTGTTCACTTGGTGGATATGTCTTCTATTAAAACCAATGTATGACTTATAATGCTATAATAGAAATAAAGGAAGAACATAATTACACAAAAAATTGACATCAACTTTCTTTATTAAAAGACATTTATTGAGTAAATTTCACCATCATCATTAAACTCACACTGAATTATAGATGATGTGATTGAAAAGCAAAACTTTTACCTCTTCTACTTTAGGATAGGTAAAAAAAAGGAGGGCTAGTTAACTGTTTTTTTTGGTACCAGGGATTGAACTCAAGGGTACTCGACCACTGAGCCACATCCCCAGCCCTATTTTGTGTTTTATGTAGAGACAGGGTCTCACTGAGTTGCTAGCACCTTGCCTTTGCTGATGCTGGCTTTGAACTCACAATTCTCCTGTCTTACCCTCCCAAAGTGCTGGGATTACAGGTGTGCGCCACAGTGCCCGGCTCATAGTTAACTTTTTAAAATATATATATATATATATATATATATATATATATATATTTTAGTTGTAGATGAACACAATATCTTTATTTATTTTATGTGGTGCTGAGGATCGAACCCAGTGCCTCACGCATGCAAAATAAGCGCTCAACCGCTGAGCCACAACCCCAGCTCTCATAGTTAACTTTTAATGTCTTTTTTCTCCCCAGTGGAGGAAAGTTTATTTTTCCCAAGAACAACAACAACAACAAATTTGTAACTGTAGACACCTGCTTAACTGTTCCAGACTGATGCAAACACAGGTAGAGGTCAAGGAACAGCACATTCTGTTAAAGGGATAGTTGGTGCTGCGGTCTGTGCCTGTGGAGAGGATATCCCCCAAATCATATGAACACATGGCAGGCATTATCAGGGAGCTTTTGTGGACAGCAAACTTCATCCTGTGACAAGAGCAAGGCTCTAGGCAGAATATTTTGTGATTGTTAGCAAGAACCTTGATGCAAACTTGAAACCATTTTAGGAAGAATTACATGGAATATTTACAAGAGAAAGAGCATCAAGTCAAACTGGACTAGATATGAGGAATTCTCTAAATCTTCCAGTGGGTTTTCATTAGTTCTGGGTTAGGAGGAATTCATAATTAATGGGATAATAATTGGTACTATATGAATTTAAAATGCAGTTTATTTATGTTTTTGAAATCTGTCTCCATAGTGAGAATTTGTCTCCATAGAATCAGTAGATAGATTTTCTCTCTAGATATTTACATCTGTAGCCTTCAAATTCCTACCATCAATGGTCAATATTAGGAAACTAATATCCTGCTTAGAGAACTCATTTATGTGTAAGGGAGGTGCATATTCACTGCATTTAGAAACAGATCTGCCTCAAAGTGGTTCCACTTAAGTCCATAGTTGACCTAGTTGATTTATCAACTTCAAAGTATTTCCTTACATTCTCAGCCAATACTTAGAAAAAATCATCAAACTTAGTCAATTTTTCACTTTTCCTTCCCTTTTCTCTCCCAGTTTCTTGTTATTTCTTTCTTTTCAAACATAAGTTTAGTAATGTTCGTAGCCATAGCACATGTGCAGTGTGCTCTATTCTTTCATGCTTATTCATCTTACTGCCTCAGTTCTACAGTTAAGTGTGATCAGTCCTCATCCTTGGCCTTATGTCTAAGATTTTCTTTGGTTCCCATCCAGGAATGTCATATTCTCCTGTGTTTAAGAAAGATTTCCTTGTTATTTCTTTATTTTCAATAAGTTCAATACAATTTAGACTATTCACATATTTTTAAAGGTAATATGCTCATTTATTACATTTTTAAAGCTGAAGTAGCTGAATGGCTAGAACTGGTTTTGTTGTTTCATGGTTTTTTTGCTCAATTAATTCTTCTAATTTTTTCCCATTAATTTTCCCATGCTTGTCCTGTATATTTCCTCTTTCTTTAGAAGTAAATTACATGGTATTATAGGGCTTTTTTTGTTTTTACTTTTGTTTTTCTGTGGTGATAGGGATTGAACCCAGGGCCTCATGCATGCTAGGCAAGTGCTCTACCACTGAAGTATATCTCCTGACCTTGCAAAATTTTATTTTGAAATAAATAAAATAAAATAAAACTTGCTAAATTGCCCAATGTGGACTGAAACTTAAAATCTCCCTGCCTCAACTTCCACAGTAGCTCAGATTATAGGCATGTGCCACCATGCCTGCTTATTTTATTGTTTTCAATTACTTGGGCTAGTACTTACAGAATTATATAAATTAAGAGTAAAAATATTATGGGCATTCTCACTTTTTTTGTTTTAGAAATTTTGGAAAAATATTTTATGTTAGATTTCAGTTAGTTTTTTTCATACTGAGATGAGAACATTAGAAAGAAAAATTTTATTTTGGTTCATGATTTCAGAAGTTCAGTCCATAGTTGACCAACTCCTAGCTCTGGGCCCACCATAACATCATGGTGGAAGGGCATGAAAGAGGAAAGCATCTCAGGACATGGAAACCAGAAAACAATCAGAGGGATCCTTTACCAGGGAATATAAACCCCAAAATCATACTCCCAATGACACAGTTCCTCCTGCCACACCCTATCTGCCTACAATTACTACCCAGTTAATCCATATCAGTGGCTTAATCCACTAATTAGGTTATGATTCTCATAATCTAATCATTTCCCATCTTAAAATTCTTGAATTGTCTTACACAAGCTTTTGGGGTACCTCGTATATTAATAGTAATGGATATTTTTATTTTATTACATTTTATCTGCTACATTTAATGACAATGTCTAATGAATTTATTAGATATATTTGGGAAATGTATTAGGAAAATGAAGCATTTATCCTTTGGTTTATGTATATGACCAATTCTATTAATAAATTCATAAGTGATAAAACATTCTTGATTTTCTATAATAAATCCTCTTTGGCCATGAAATTTCAGAGTATTACTTCAGTGATTTCAATTCATTATTCCTCATAAATGAAAGTTTTCAACAAACCAGTCTGTTCAGTCAACTCTATGTGATCCTTAAACCTTAAAATCTGGTGCATTCAGCACTTTGTGGTTGGTTACTAATGCTGAACTATTTGTTAATCTGCAGTGGTGATAAGCAGGTCACCTTAGTAAGGAACATTCTCCGTTCTAAATTCACACACAAACTTCTTTTCTGCCAACAGGAAAAAAACAGTGGAGCAAACAGTAGTGTGGCCGGCGACAAAACAAGCCTTTTCACCGTGTTAATTTGGTTATCAAGAGGAGTCTGTCATTTTTCATCAGAGACACAGGATCTGCCCTATTTACGAATCGTAGATGATGACATTAGGGAAGGCTTGGGACACAGCAGGAGCAAGAAAGAGGTCAGAACAAGATTTAAGAGAGAGATCTATGGCTAAACTTTCCAGAATGGCCAAAGATGTAAAATGTTTTTTTAAATTATTTTTCTTCCTACATTTATAAGTTTTAAAAGATAACTAATTTATGTTCAACCTTTTATTTTTCTCCTTTGTATATGGATGTGTGTGTAGTTTCTACACATAATAGCCACATAATTTGTCCCAAGTAGATTTTTGGCCATATCCTATAGAATTTTATATATATATAAACTAATTTATCTTCATTTATATATGATTTGAAGATTCTGTTTTAATTACTTTTTATTTCCCCAGAGTTATCTATAAATATTAATCAATTTCTGAGTAGAAAGTTGAGTTTTGTGTAAATGCTACCTATTAATCTCTAATGTTATTGAATTATATTCAAAGACTGTGGCATGCTTCTTTCTGTTATATAAAATTCACTGAGGTTTTGGTTATTCCAAAAGATATATATGTGCATGTTCAAATACATTTGTTAATTATATTGCCTCCATTTTATATTGCCTCCAAATTGCCTCCATTTCCAGCTGTTTTTATTGCCTTTGTTTTGTTGAACTCTGGATTTTTCAGATACGAGTATCAAAATCTAATATTGTGTACCAATTTTCAATGCTACTGATCTTGTATATATTTTTTCAAGTTATACTATTTGATAAATTTGAAGTTATGACAATTTATGTTGGAAGTGAAATACATTTTTTACCATATTAAAGGTTTTCTGTCTTAATTCCATTTCACTTGATATTAGAATTTTTGCACTCAATTTCTACTGACTGCCTTAGGCCTGTCAAATATTTGGTATCTGCTCTTTATTTTAAACCTTTCTGTGTCACTCTCTTTCTGCATAAGTGATATACCATTGAATTTTTTATATGGGCAAAACACTTTAATCTGAGGGTATCTCAGTAGAAAATAAACTTCATTTCTTTTTATTATGAATATAATTTGAACTTATGTTGCTATATTTTAATGATTTTCTATTTTAAATGATTTATAATATATAATTTCCCGTTTTTTGTCTCTTTGATTCAGCAAGATTTCCTGGTAAGACTTTTTACTATGAGTTTTGAAAAGTTTTAGTTTTTCTAGTGATTGCCCATATTATGCATTCATTTGTAATGGAAAATATTTTTATAAAAATATTTAGAGGAGACTTAAAACATTAATGAGACTCAAACATGAACCAATTGCTGTGTTCAGTGCTTTCTCATAGCTGTTTCAGAGTGTACCTCAGTGGTATGTGAGATAGTTTTAAGGGCTACTCTATTATTTAGTATTTTCATCGTTTAAATTTTAATATTTATTGGATACACAACTAGAAGGTAAAATTTCACATGTAGTTTTACTCAAGATGAAGTTATGTCATAAAAAATGAGTCAATTAAAATTGGTCAAAATATTGAGAGACTAATAGTAAAGGAATCATACTAGTACAACAAAAATCTTGAAGGTGAATATATGAAAAAAGACAACCTTGTATTATGTCTTCACAAGATTTTTCTTTATTTTGAAGATGAAAAGTTTGATGTTTAGTGGAAAGTACATGCAGGCTATAATCAAGACTTTTAGAAAATTCTGGCATATAGAATCTTTGATCTCACGGATCCTGTTTCCTTATGGGTTAAGACAAACAATCGGTAATAAATTATATAGTAATATATTTATTAGAAAGTGATACACTTGGTCGGGGAAAGAAAGAAAGTAGGGTTCAGAGTGGCAGGGCTGGTTGTAGAGGTGGTGGAAAGAGACAGTTAAAACTTCTCAGTTTTTCATTTGAAAGGGTTTGAATCTACAAAAATAATAGCATGAAAAGTACATTGAGTCCTTCACTTAGAGTCCTCAATTCTTAAATTTTTATCTCTGCTTATCTTTCTCTTTACACTTGAGCACACGAGTGCCTGTGCAGACACACACACACACAGGCACACGCACACACACACACACACACTTTTAAATAAACCAAAAGTGAGTTTCAGAGATTATAATGCTGTATCTTTAAATGTTCATGATATTTAATTACTGATAACCAAATGTGGGTTCCACACTGACTATGATACCATTACCAAGTACTTATATGCATGCTAAAAATATAAATAGAGCCTGCCTCTGATTCTAAAGTAAATTGAGGCCCAGCCATTTATGCTTCACGAACTGCCCACCCAGTGTTTCAGATGCTCAGGTGTGTTGGAGTCAAATAGCTTGCATGTAAATGAAAAAAGCAGCAGCAGGAAAGTCACCCCCGAGACAACAGTGCCCTGAAACTGAGGCAAAGCTTGCCCAAGTGAGGACATCTGTACTTACTTCCTAGGATGGTGAAAATTAAAATGGGAAGAAGTGATATGCCCAAGTTCCAAGTTGTTGTTTTTTTTTAAATTTTTGAACAATGTAAGATTCTTCTTAATACTGTTTTGGTTTCTTTTTTTGTAAATTGAAGTTACAATGAACTGGAAAAACAAAGTATTCAATTAATATTTGTTAATTGAATGTTGAAATTACAGAGTTAATCTTTTATGTTTTTTATTTCTTTACTTAATTGCTTAGTATTAATAGATATTTCACTATTCTCTATGCTCTTCAAGTAAAATGAACTTTACAGATATTTAATATTCCTTAAGTTTTTGAGGTAAGTATGGAATATCAAAAACTAATATATATATATTTTCCCCCAAAATCTAAAAAAATCAGAATATTGTACTATG
Organism: Geosciurus inauris; assembly: GCA_004024805.1. NCBI lineage: Eukaryota > Metazoa > Chordata > Mammalia > Rodentia > Sciuridae > Geosciurus > Geosciurus inauris. Next base: position 7,405 of record PVHX01001450.1, read on the forward strand.
TTGCCCAAAATATTTGGAAAACGGGGGTTATATATCCATTTTGGTGTCTGATAATTGACTTTAGTGTTTTGAACATCCTGAGAGGTCCTGCAGTTAATGTTTTTCATCTAAAACGTCCAAAGATTATTTGACTATTTAGCCATTTTGAAAGGGAGTCAATATAATTAACTTTTGCATATTTTTATTGGTATAGATGGAAAATGATGTCTCTGCATTGGTTCTTCAGGATCAATATCACCTGACAGTTTGTAGTGCAGAATCTCAGGCTTATTTGCTGACCTACTGAACAGAATCTACATTTTAATAATACACCCTGGCCATTTGTACACATGTTAAATTTAAGAAGCACTCACCTAGACAGCATGAAAGAATAGTGTTATGATGTTCATTTATTGATCTGCAATTCATAAAAAGGCTCTTTTATTATATATTCTTTGATCAAATACTGATAGAAGAAAGGGAAAATCTCCCATAAATGTTATGAGTGGCATCAAATACATCCTTTGCATTAAAAAATTTTCTCACAGACTAATGTTTAGAATAAACTTTACTTTTAAAAGTCTAAACTCAATTGGACATAATATGCTGTTTTGCATGATTTAACTATTTTGTTTTCAAATTTAATTTTATCAAGATTTAAACAAATCCAGATAGTACTATTGATTCTATAAAGTCAAATATCATACAAGACACCACAATTGTTTTTAGGTGTTCCTTAGAGTGGTTCTCTACTCATGTTTTGTTCTGATGGGCACTTTATTTTTTTTAATTTTTTTTTTAGATATTGATGGATCTTTATTTTATTCATTTATTATTTATACTTGGTGCTGAGGATCGAACCCAGTGCCTCACGCATGCTAGGCAAGCGCTCTGCCACTGCGCTACAGCCCCAGCCCCTGATGGGCACTTTAAATCACCAATATTTTGTGAATTCTGGGAGAATTTATTGTATTATATTTCATTATTTCTCCATTTTCTCTGTTTGCTCATTCTGAAATCCTTTTATTTCTATGCTGAAATTCCTAGATGGATTCTTGGTCTTAGCAATTCTTTCAATTCTTTTTTGTTTTTCTTTTTTAAAATTATCTACTTTTAAGTTGCATCAGCAACTTTATGATGTAATTTATTGATTTTTCTTTTATATTACTACTTTGATTTTTTAAAATTTCTACAATATTTTTAATCTTTTATTTTACATTTGAAAAAGCATAGACTCTTATTCTTGTTTCAAGGACATCATGTTTTCTGTTTTATCTTTGAGGATATTTATCAAGCTAGGATTTTCCTTGTTTTACTTTAGCTTCCTCTGTCTTTTCTTCTCTTTGTTTTGTTCTCTTTAGTGTTTTTATGATTTAGTTTAATTTAATTTAATTTTCAAATCAATTCCAAGAGATAAGAATAATATTGAGCTTAATTTTAAATATGAATGAAATAGCTTAAAATAAATTATACCACATTGCTTGACAAGAAAGTGATGTAGACAAGCTACAAACATGACTCCATGGTTGATTGCTGTAATTTCTAAATTATATTATTCTTTCTATTTCACATTGACAATGGGGCATTGGTTATTCAAAATAAACTATTGCTGAAAGAACAACACTTGTAAATTTTCAGGCAGAAAAACATAGTTCATTTAATGTCTTTTAGAAATTTTGTAATACTATGTTCTTTAGAAAAATTTAAGCCTTTGAAAAGATCATTATTCCTATAATAAATATTTATATGATCATATAAACTGTCTATGGAACCAATGATTTCCAGCAGGCAGGCAAACCTTATCAGTGCATTCTTAGGTGTATGTTCCCTAAGAATTGAAATATTGGTAAAAGACAGAATTATATTGGTATGTTAATGGTTGAATATTCAAATATACACATACCTTTCACATTTGATTGATTAGAAAATACAAAATTATCAATCCCCATCCTATTTGAATAGTATAAAACCTAGCTGCATTATGGAGCACTTTTACTTTTTAGAAGCTGACTTGGAAACATGAAAGAACCATTAAATCTTCATGTTTCTCAAAGAATTCCAGGAAGCTGCATCTGTACAAGTGTTAATAGATTTGAGTGAAAAAGGGTCAGTGGACATATGCTTGCACAGGATCCTGAATTAAATCTAGGTTCTGCCTTAGATAGGCTGATGTGCATAATAACTTTGCAAGAAAAGATATTGAGAGCATTTCACAGGATGCAGACCTTATTTTACCATTTGTGCTGCCTGTATTTGTTAGAAAACTAGAGTTGAAGTGCACAATACCTGTCAACTTTTGCAGGTGAAGAAATCAAGGTTTGGAAGATATTAAGTGCATCACTTGAATTTCCTTAGATGGTTATCAGTAGAGACATTTGAATACTATAATATCTTGTCCAAATTCCTTTACACTGATTTACTTTCTTTACCAACAGGCTAAAAATTCCAAAATTTTGATGTGAAATAATTAAAATTAGTCTTAGAAATAACAAATAGCAGCAATAATGTGTGGAAATGAATGAAGATATCTCTATATAGGGCCAAGTACACAATGTGGGGGTTCTATACAATATAAAAATTTAAATTCCCTATTCAAAAAGAAGTAAAAGAAAAAAGTTCAGTTAACTCCTAAAATATAAATATGTTCTCCTTAGCAATATTTTGTTGCTCAAAAGTATAATGAGTATAGCATTGATGCATGAGTAACAGCATGACCTTTAAAAAATATAGGAAAAACAATACTTTGGTCTCATAATGTATATAATGATAATGTTATACACTGATATAATTTGTCATATTTGAGATATGATGATAATAATTTATTAATGTTATATCTTGATTTTTCTGGCCTACTTTCCTAAACTTTATTAGGTTACCAAATTTACATTTTTAGCCACCTTATTTTTAGTCTACATAAATGAAAGGAACCTTAGTTGGAAAGATTTTTCAAATAAATTTTGATGATTTGTAAATTTTAGAAGGATTTTTCTTCTGATGAAGGTGTTACTGAAGCCAGAATAGCCTCCTGATAATTTGTTTCGAAATATAAATTTTAAGCCGGGCACGGTGGCGCAAGCTTGTAATCCCAGCACTTAGGGAGGCTGAGACAGGAGAATCGCGAGTTCAAAGCCAGCCTCAGCAATGGCGAGGCACTAAGCAACTCAGTGAGACCCTGTCTCTACATAAAACACAAAATAGGGCTGGGGATGTGGCTCAGTGGTCGAGTATCCCTGAGTTCAATCTCCAGCACCAAAAAAAAAAAAAGAACAAAATATAAATTTTAGTATATGCAAAGACTATGATTTTTAGTATATGCAAAGACTGAGAAAATTTTTCCTAAAAATGCTTAACATTCATACAAATCAGCTTGTATGTAAGTCTAAATTTACCTTTAAATGCAAATTAGTACAGCAACATTTTAATTTTTCTTCCAGCATTACCTATAACTTGTGGAAATCATGCAAAAAAAGCAGAAGTAGCTTCATGATTTATTTGTGGTTCAAAAATGCTTATTTATTCTTTTTACAGCTGTATCTTTAATTATAAGAAAAATTAATTTTAATGTTTTTGTCTCATTAATCATTGGTTCATTTGAAGCTTCATATGAAAATAGTGTTCTTTCCTATCAAATGTGACAATCTTTAATTCAATTTCTACTTCTCTGCCTGTGGATATTTGCTTTGCCATAGCTCCCTGATATGCTATATTGCAATGTCACGGGCACATTTTTATTTTGTAATAATTACTGACAAAATTTACTGCCTGAGCACTGGCAGTTCATGTCTCAGCAGTGAGTGTGGAGAGTCAATATTGTGCGGTTGTAGCAGGAACAGGCTCTGGAATGGACATCAAGCCAGTGTTCCACCCCATCATTCTAGCCCCTGTAGCTGATGCCTCTGCTTCTGTTATTATTTTTGCCACCAGGCTTGGTTCAGATCCTATCCCCAGCTTCCTCCTTGGTGGCTTTTTGGTGCCCTTGACTTCCCCTCTCATGCTTGCCACACGTCATCCAGGTCACCTGGTTGGTGAGCATGTTGAACTCCAAGCGGGACATCTGAACCCCCATGAGCACTCAGTGTGTCTCCTGTGCTCAGACACACTCTCCTGTTCCATCTGACTTTATTTACTAAACAAGAGCTCAGTTACAATCATGAAGAATTTCAAGACAGCAAGAGCAGAACATTAAACCAACTGCAGGACCCCGAAAAACTGACAACTCAGTCCTGAAATTGTGGCTGACTCTCTAGATGTACTATTTATTTTATCTTTATGTTATCTCATGTGGCAGTGTACTGAAATCTTTGAAGCTTAGTCCAAAGCCTTAAAAAAAAAGTCTAAATTCCAGATTTAAAGTTAGAGTATTAGAATACACTCAAATTTCTTTCTATAAAAATGTTTAGTATTTTTTATCACTGACTTAATACTGATAATTTACCATTTTTTAATGGATAATTTGGGTGTGCTTTGTAGACAATGGATATACAAGCACTATTTGCATGTGAAAGCTATGCCTTGTTGGTTTAGAAATTATATTGTTTTCAGGGACTTTTTAATGGCTGTTTGTGACAATTGCTTTCTGAGAATTGGGTAAAGAATCTTGGAAATCAATTTTTTAAATTTCTACTAAATGATAACATTAAGCAAATCATCTATTTAAATGTAAAATGATGAATATAATAATTAAAGTTATAGAGCATTTAGTATATGCTTTGTGAGTACTATGATTATGCACAGGGACTTTTATACAGGTTATCTAGCTAGGACCACAACAATTCTAGAGGAAGCACATGATTGTCTTCTTTCTCTTATAGAAAAGGAAGCTGTCTCTGAGAGATTTTTTAAAAATATCCTCAGGTAATTCAGCAAATTCAGCAAGTACATTGTGTGATTGAGAAGTGAACTAAAACCCAATTCTTTCTGTCTTCAATGCTCAGTACCCTGTGCTGGCTTGTTCTTACTGCTACTTTCTGAAGGTTTAGACTAGAATGGACTTTCTCAACTGTACACTTAAAAATATTTTTACACAAAAGTTTACTAGGAGTTAGGAGTGAGGGCAGTAGGTGTGATAAGGGGAGGAACTTGTGGTGAAATATGTTTGATTAATGCTGCAGTCTCTTCTTCCCATTGGAAATTCATAAAATATATGATGTTCAATGACCTAAGATGCCTTGACAAATAAAAAGTAAACCAGTTCTATTTATTTAGCACATAAACCAAAAATTGCAAAGAAACAAAATAGTATCACGGTTCTCAAATATAATTTTGAAACACACTGTATTTTTGTATACCTCATGTATTTTAAGATAAATTTTAAAATATATAAATATGATGTATTTTTAAATAAAATAGTATTTCTTCCACTTGATTATATGTATTTTCTTCCCATAACACCAATTAACATACAATAGAAATATTGTTTCATCAAACAAATTTTTGGTATAAATGATCAGAAAATGTAATTCCAGAGAGACACATGGCTATTTAGAATCATGAACTATAGTACTGGACCACAGAAATCCCCCCAATAATCCTCATTTTTAAGACCCAGATTGTTTGTTTTACTATCCTTATTACTATGGGGAGGGGAGTAATGTCTTATAATTTATAAATAGTTTAATACAAATTATATTTATCTAAAACTTATCATGCAGACTTAGAAGATTAGTCTCATATGAGGTGCTTTTGTTAGCTGACCCATGATATCATCAATGCAATAACGTAGACTAGTTGAACATTAGTAAATTGTGAGGGGTGGTTGTGGTGGGTGTAGGAGGTTTGACCCGAGGACAAAAGGGACTGTTCAAATTGAGGGGAAAACATCAGGACTAGGTTTAAATCTTAAAGGTCTGCAACCTAAGTAAAAATCAATGACAATTTAAAAAGTGGAGGTGAACCCCAGAATAAAAGCAATAGAAAAACCTAGGCCTTAATATTTTTAAAAGTAATATAACAGATGATTGAATATTTATTTTATTAATCCCTCCCTCCTTTCTTTCTTTGTGTGTTTACTAATTCTTAATCATAAACATTTATTTTGTTTATGCCTGTATTTTTAAAATTCAACAATTTTTTCTCAATGTGGGAAAAGTTAAGTCTTTAGTATTTGTGTATCTGGTATATTCCTTCACCTTGTTGGGCTTCTGACTGGTTGTCTCATTAATCCACTTAGGAAAGCAATTTCTTTTGGAAAATCAGGACACCAAAATAGTTTGGTTCTCAAACACAATTGAAATTAATGTGTAAGAATGATGACTTTTTGTTTCCTTTGGACCTGGCAGCTACCATTTTTAGAAGTTTTAATCCAACTGAGACTCAGGTAGGTCTTTCTTAATGCCCATGTCATTATTCTCTTAGCTGAGAATCTACAAAGTAAAGTTTTTTTTTTTAAATTAATTTATTTAAATGCATTTCAAGTCATAGTACATATATAGAGCTCAATTTTTCCATTTCTCTGGTTGCCAACCAGATAGAGTCACACCATTTGTGTCTTCATACATGCACCAAGGGTAGTGATATAAAGATTTGAAGGCTAGATGTAGGGAATGTTCTAAGAAACCCTAGGATTTAGTAAATAATAAATTTTAAAAGAAGGCACATCTTCTTTGGCAAGTAGCTCCTTGTTTTCCATGGAGTGTCATGCTGAGCAGCAGGAGGGGCAGGACTTGAAAATATTCTACAGCTCCATGGCCCTGTGGCAATCTTTTGAGTGGGACAGGTACTTTCAAAATAACACTTGCCTTAAAAAATCCACAGTCTTTGTAAGGAGTATCAGCAGCTTGAAAACTTCTGACTTGGGTTTCATTACTGGAAACAAAACAAAACAAATAAAACTTCTGTTGAGAGAACATAGCCTCAACAGGGGTCCTAATGTGGGTCTCTGTATAATAGAAATGAAGGTAGGCTGCATTTTCGATCATGTTAATTTCCCAACATCTGCTTCTTATTTAGTTTCCTAGATTCAGGATTCTTTACCTTAATGCTAAATGTATATTAACTTTGTAAAATAAGCAGGGAATGAGATATTCCTGTGTATATTTCATCTGGAGGTAAAGACAAGTATGGCAAATGGAGAAGAAAAATAAAACAACTTAATTTTTGTTTAATTTTAAGAGGAAGAATTTTAATGGTTACACTTGAACATTCGAAAAGGTATACACCTAAATAACTATCTTCTTTATTGTTGGAAAAGTGTCCTTTTGACTTAGAATTATTCCCTACTCCATCATCACCACCCATGAGAGACATATAGGTAAGGGTATTTTTCAGAGCAGTGTTCTCAGGGTATGGTCCAAGCATCTCAACCCCACAAGGAGCCACCAAGCCTACTTCAGCGCCTCTTCAAAGTTCCTGGGTCTCTCCTAGGACTTATTAAATCAGAATCTGAATGGGTGGTACTTTATCATATAGAATCTCTTTCGTTAATTTAATGTGATAAGCTTTGACTATTTCTGCCTTAATTTCAAAGCAGAGTAATTTATTTCCTTCCTTCCTTCCTTTCATCTTTTCTTCCTTCCTTCCTCCCTCTTTCTGTCCCTTCTTTCTTTCTTTCTTTCTTTCTTTCTTTCTTTCTTTCTTTCTTTCTTTCTTTCTTTCTTTCTTTCTTTCTTTGTGTGTTTACTATTCTTAGGGTTTCCTTTTTGTTGTTGTTGTTTTTGATATGAATGATGTCTATATTAGTCTGGTAGGTCTGTTGTAATAAAAATACCCAAGACTAGGCAGATCGAACAGCAGAAATTTATTTCCTCTTAATTCCAGGGACTGGAAAATACAAAATGAAGATTCTGGAAGTATTTCATTTCTAACAAGAACAAAGCCCTCTCTTCCTGGCTTACAGATGGCCACCTTCTGCCTTTTTTGCTGTGACCTCTTCTTTTTATGGAGAGAAAGAGAGCAATCTAGAGTGAGCGAACACATGTGCACATGCACTCTGATGTAACTTCTAAGGACGCTGATTGTATCCACTCTCATGTCATTTAATCTTAATTATGACAATGGAGGCCCTGTCTTCAGATACTGTGACAATGGAGTGGCTATGGTTCAACATAAGAATTTAGCAGAAACATGGGACATAAACATGTGTCTATAACAGGGTACAATATATTTTTTTCCCTCCATATAACTGCATAGATGTAACAGAAACACCCACATCATTTCTGTCAGTGCAGATAGGAAAACATATCCACTTTTGAAAGTCTTTCTTTGCCAGGACGGGAGAAACTTCATAAATAGTTCTGTTAGACTTTTGCATCTTGGAATAAAAATTGAATTCAGAACCTTCAAAATTTGTAATTTGTGGATTTTTGAAACACAAAGGATAAACAATGAGAAAACACCTGACGTGGTTTCAGATTTCAGCCCAGCCAAATGGGTGTACATCAATCCCCAAGGCTGAGCCCTGGACATGCATCGAACACACAGTCATGGAGTATAGGAGTGGAGTGTAATGTTTGTACAGGATAACTGAAGTTGGAGAAGCAAGAGGAAAAAGCAAGATAAATGTAGAAAACCCAGAAATTGAGTTTAACGAAAGGAGTAAGAGTTCACTGGCTGACCCTCCAGGTGACAATAGAAGAAACACAGCCTTGGCTTCTGGACAGATATAGGTTTAATTCCTGTCTTGGGATGGTTGAGGATACTTAACCTGTCAGATATCAAGTTTCATTATGAAAGAGAAGAATCTATTATCTTTTTATTAATGGATGACAAATTATCACCACCAGGTGGCTTATCATATTCATTCATCACCTCTTAGTTTCTGTAAGTGAGGAGATACCACTCAGCTTAGTGGGGTCCTCACTAGGGTCAGGCAGGGCCACAACCAAGATATTGACTTTTCTGCATTCTCATCTGGAAGAGTGGTTGTGGCTTGAAATGCTTCCAAGCTCACTCACACAGTTGGCAAAATTAATTTCCTTGATGATCTGTGACTGAAGAGCTAGTTGTTTGCTGGCTGTTGGTTGTTGACTGTCCTCGGGTCTGGCAGTTCCTGCAGGCTGTCACATATGATGAAGACTACTTACTCCATCAAGACTGTAAGGAGAGACTCTGGTTCTGTTCTGCTAAGACAATCTTATGTGGTATTCAATCATAGAAATGACATCTGATATAACTATTTAAAGAAGTGACAGCCATCACTTTTGCTACACAGTAGTTCCCTTTATCTGAAGTTACACTTTCTCCAGTTTCAGTTCCTGGTGTTCAACCAAGGCCCCAAAATATAAATCAGAAAGTCCAGAAATAAACAATCCATAAGTTTTAAATGCATGTTGCTCTGAGTAGCATTATAAAGTCTCACTCTGTCCCGCTCCTTCCTGCCCTGGAAATGAATAATTCCTTGGTCCAGCATATTCATACTGTTTATACTATCAGCCCATTAATCACTCAGTAGCTATCTCCATTATCAGACCTCCTGCTGAAGTACTGTGGTGCTTTATATTTAGAGTTTAGTACTACTAGTGGTTTTAGGCATCTGCTGGGGGTCCTAGAATGTAACCTGCATGGATAAGAGAAACTTACAGTGTTTTATTGGTCTGAACCAACTGCACTCAGATGCAGGCAATTACACAAAGGTATGACACACTGGGGTCCTCTTTCTGTTTGTCCATCACAGATAGTAATACCCACACAGCTGTGTTCAGATTAAATGAGATGATACACCTAAGAGTTTCTGGTGGATCTCATGTACTCCATATGTAGGAGTCATTTCTGTAAACTGCTGACAATTCTGCTGGATTAAGGCTTCTCTGAGAATCTTTTTACCCTGCCTCATTTCAGAGACTCAATTGACAGCAAACAAGAAATATACATACCATGCTTGTTTTGACAGGTGTTCCATGAATTTCTCTAAAGACACTTAAGATTTTCAGAAGCAAGAATAACAACATAGACTGAAAATGTATTTTAAAAACTTAATGTAGCCAGGTGTGGTAGTGCGCTCTTATAATGCCAGTGGCTGGGGAAGCTGAGACCGGAGGTTCATAAATTCAAAGCCAGCCTCAGCAACTTAGTGAAATACCCCTAGGTTCACTACCCCTGGATTCAATCTCTGGTAAATAATAATAATAATAATAATATAGGTTTTTCCAGAAAAAAATAGGTAAAATCTTTTTTTTAATCCATAGTTTAAATTAAATACAAATGGATGTAAGAGTAGATGCTGAAGGGATATTTAAGCAATTTTTGGTAAGGAAGAAGAGATAAAAGATCTTTCACTCTGCTGAAGTGGTTTTTATATTAGAAAGCTTAGGGAAAACTAAACTGTAATGAAATTTTCAATACCCTGTAAATTAAAAATATCCAGGAGATGAATGTGTAGCTGGACATATAATGCTGTATTTGTTTTTAAGGTTTTTGAAACACATATATAGAGCTTAAGCATTTTTGGCATACTCAGACACCAACTCATAGCCCATGGTCACCTCTAGAATATATCCTACCAAGCATGAAGACTCCTTCATCAGACTGTGCTTCTGTATATGACAGGCTGTCTTCAGGACTGGAAGGGAAACAGCTTAATTGAATCCTTTTCATTGCTTGAATCAGTCTCGCTGAACTGAATTGATTAACTGTAAAAATGGAAATATCAGTTTGATGAAGATTAAGGCATTTTCCCCACTTTTAGCATACATTGGGTTAAAGACATAAAACAGGATGCAGTATGTACTATGGATGCGGACCGTGCATCCTAGTGTGGAGACAGCTAAGGGTCACTCTTCTCACCTTCAGCCCTTCTTCCCAACTCTAAGCTGCAACTTCTAATGTGAATAAAGCCTGACAATTCAATTAAAGCAAACCAGAAATATGTAATGAACAAACTTCAAATCAAGACCCAGGGCTAGCTACATAATTTTCAGAATATCATGTAAAATGAAAAGGCAAAGTCCCTTTTTCAAAAATTATTAAAATTTCAAGATGACAATAGTAGATTAGATCATTAAAACAACACAGGGCCCTTCTGAGCCCTATGTGACTGTGCAGTGTATACCAGGAAGCTGGCCTGACAAGATCACCTCCTTCATCTCTGCCAGTTCCTGAACATTAGTAGCAGAGTTGTCTATAGGGCAGAATAAATATGAGTGAGTGACTGATCTCTAGCTTCACTGAACTTTAGAAGGAAGGTGACAACCAAGGAAGCTGAGAGGGTGAGATGGTATTACCCATGAGCTGGTTCCCAAACACCTGAGACCCTTCTGTTGGCCATGGATGTCTGGACCTTACTTGAAGTCCACACACACTGTTCTGTGCTTTCTCCTTTTTTTCCTTTATTATTTGTTACTTGTCTCAGTCCAAGTACACGTTGTTTAAAATGCCAGCAGGCAAAATGACATTTTCCTATTTCCTATACTGTATCTCATATGTGGTCCAAGACTTTAAGGGAAATACTTATTTTTGTTGACTCTTGGTAGAGCCTACATAGTTGTGTCTTTGAAATTATTATAAAGTGTGACCATGAAAGCTCCATCTTTGGAGTCAGGTTGTAATGGTTTAATTACAGGTTCTGCCACTTGCCAGTTGTTGGATCTTTGGCAGATCATCATCTTTCCAGAGTCTCAGTTTCCAACCTACATGGTAATAAAAATACCTACTTCATAGGGTTTTGTATGTTAAATTAGATATGGTTTGCAAAGTAAAGTGCATAGCATATTATAAATACTGAAGACATGACTATTGTTATAATTTCTAATATACTTTCCAAATATATAACAATTAGCTTTGTCTTGACATAAAGATATTTCAATCTAAGAACGTAAAATTCAAAAGCAAACAACTGGAGAGAACTTCAAAGATTTTCTGGCTTCATAACTCTTCAATTTGTTGAGATCATAGATCCTTTTGAATTGTTATAGAAAGCCGTAGATTGTCTTTCCCTTCAAAAGTTACGCAGGCGGGCTGGGATTGTGGCTCAATGGTAGAGTGCTTGCTTCTCATGTGAGAGGAACTGGGTTCAATCCTCAGCACTGGGTTCGATCCTCAGCACTGGGTTTGATCCTCAGCACCACATATAAATAAGTGAGTAAATAAAGGTCAATCATCAACTAAAAAAAAATTAAGAAAAAAGTTACACATGCATTTAGCGTTCTAGTACAGGGATTTTTTTTTTTTTTTTTTGAACCACTTGAAGCTCATCATTGAGATGTATGAACACAGGTTTAAAAACAAAGTGTATCTAATCTTAAATTGTAGCTTCCAATTCATACAATGGTGGAGGGATTTGCCTTTACATATCCTGCTCTCATTATTCAAAGCAGCTTCCTTTCATAGCCTGTTCTGCTTCCTGAATATCCCTTAATTTTTTTCTTTGCAATAGAAATGCTGAGCACTGGAAAATTAATGACAGTATCAGATAATGGTGCAAAGTTTTATTTCAAAGAGAATTACTACACTAACTTTCCTTTTGAATGCATCTGTTCTTCTGAAAGACCCCTCAGTGATTTGAAGTTCTTCCTTGTAAGTAACTACAGTAGATTGAGCCATAGATTCTCTTACCTGTGAGGGATGTGTTCTAAGACCTCCAAAGAATGTCAGAAAGCATGGATAGTACCAAATCCCATACATATTATGTTTTTTCCTATATATATATATACCTATGATCAAGTACAATTTATAAAATAGCTACAGTAAGAGAGTACCAACAGTAACTTAAAATAGAACAATTATAACAATACACCATAATAAAAGTTATATGAATGCAACCTCTCACTAAAAATATTATATTTATACCTTTTCTCTTAAAGGAAGCACTTTGGAATAGTGAATATTCAAAGATATTCACTTTGGAATATCTGAATTGCCAGCATCACTAGTCTTATGCATTAGGACTATAAGTAAGTCAAATAAGATTATTTAAACACAAACACTGAGATATCATAACAGTTGATCTGGATAATGAGGACAGTGACTAATTGACTAATGAGTAGATAGCATATACAGTGTGTATACTCTGGAAAAAGGGGTGATTCACATCTCAGGCAGGATGGAGAAAGATGGTGCTAAATTTCATGAGGCTGCTCAGAATACAGCACAACAGAATACAACTTAAGAGTTGCTTATTTCTAGAACTTTTTATTTCATATTTTCACATCATACCTATTTGTGGGTAACTGAAATGGGAAAAGTGACTCCCCAGGAAAGGGGGGATACTGTATACATCTAATGAACTGCTTATCACAACATTAGTAATTTTATCTTGGGCAACAAAATGGAATGTAAATTCATGTTCTAGGAATAATGGAAGTTATGTGGGCTTTTGAACCTGACGTAGACTCATTGATCCCTGTTTTATTTTTGTTTTGTTAGAATTTTAACTCTATTTCTTTGTATTTGTTCCTTCTTTCCCCTTCTATACTCTTGCATTAGACTTTGGGCCAAGTTTTAAAGATGTAATCTGAGTGGCTAGTTTCTAGTGGCCACCGACTTTTGCTTTTGACTGTCCAACATTTTCCCCATATTATTTCCTGGTTCTTGGCTACTTCTGCCTTCTCTTATTATACAAGAAATATAGTACACAACAAACTCCAGAAATAGCAGACACTCTGATGGCACTCCAAGAAGAGACCATAAAAGCAAAGCCAAAAGAGAAGAGAAAGAAGTTCCATCATGCCACTGAAGTTCATAGACTACTTTTCATTTTGTTCTCTGCTTGATTTTCATCTGGCCCACACTGATACCTTCTCGTTTCTGAGCACACTTCCTGGGGTTTATTTTCATGACTGAGGGACATTTCTAGAGAGTACGTAAAGAGTAACTTTCAAAGAGTAATCCCCAAAAGAGTTTTCAAACTTCTCCTTTTGTATATTTTGGCTCCTAGTCATTTTTATATTTCTCCTAGCTCCAGATCAAGCTGATGCTGAAAGGTAGCATATTTTTATTGTTTCCATATTTCTTACAATGATATTGCAAGGCAAAGTCCAGGGGGAATAGAAACATCATCTGTCTTGCTTAGCCAGGATGAAGCTATATGACATTTAAGGTAGAGAAATGGGGAAAGTGCCTGCCAACCTGGAAGTTTTTAATCCCCATTCCTCAACACTGACAGAGTTGCCACACTAATCCCACAGTGCTGATGCCCTGTCGGTTGCTGACACGCCATCTGCTCTTGTTCATATTAGATATAATCAGATGTGAACCTCAAAGACCTTTCTGAAGCTAAGCCTTATTTGAGTTCTGAGTCATTAACTTTCACGCAGACTCATCACATTTTGCCTTCTGCCCATACTGGTTTTGTTGAATAGAGAAGTAATCGGTATGTGTAGGTATGAAACACACACTAAGAGAAAGAAAATCCAAGTCAAGTGTACATTTATGCAAGGTCATAGAATTTCTATATAGTTGTCCAGCTTTTCATTACTTAGCATGCTTTCCAAATCTATCTATATTTTTCAAAGTTGTGTGTGAGCATACTCGGGTTTTCAATTGCTTTGCTTCCTTGTAATACAAAAAGAGAAACATTTCATATTAAGAGACTCAGTGGTGGCAAGAGGCATAAATGAAGGCCTGGTCAGTGCTGACCACAAGGGAAAGCCAATCAGCCTTCTGTTTGTTTTAGAAGCTGATAGAATTTCAAGTGGGACTCATTGTACCAAAATAAGTCCAATCAGCTTGTCTTTCTGCTGTTACAATCACCTCTGGTGTGAAAAATGTTTTCGTCTTCAAAAGTGCAATTAACAAATTGAACATTATGTTAGAAAATATTATATTTCATCTGCTAATACAATTGGAAGCTAATTAGGCATAGTCTTCTGTAAAAATGGGGCATAAAATGGGTACCAAAAAGGTGAAGTTTGGAGGGGAAAGTCACTCTGAAATTTCAAAGTGCAGAAAGACAAAAATCATCTGTATCATGATTCATTTAAATTAGACTCTACTCAGCTGTGGTACCTTAGTCAGGTAGAATAATGAGCTGGACAGAACTGACCAAAAGCAGTGAATACACGTAACTTACTAATGAATGTTTGCAGAATGCCCAATGCGTGCTGCTATTAATGTCTATTAAATAAATAGATTTAAAAAGTGCTCACAGCTTTCTACAGTGTGCACAGTGTTCCACAATCATGGTTTAATCTAATTTTCTTTATAAGCTTTTATAGTAAAACACCTGTTATTTTTGCTAACATCTGTGGAGGAACTATTGGCATTGAACATAGCACTTCATGCTGCATACCTGACCACATAGAACTTTAAAAGAAAATACTTCCAAAAGAAAACTTAAGCTCAGGAACTGAGTTACAAGTGGATAAACAAGTTTTCCAAAGTTGCATTTGATGTGTACTGTGAAATGTACATTTTTCATTTGATTAGTTTATTTTGCTTAAAATGTATGAATCTTTTATGGCATCTTTGTCACTGTGGCTACATTGGAGTATGCTTTTCTTTAGTTTACAGTATCTGAAGTAGTCCCTTGGAAAGGCTTTTCTGTTCACTACAAGTCAAAAGGGAAGGAGGAAATACAGCAATGTTATTGTTCAAATAGGGAAACAACACATGTGGGCTTTCTTTTGGACTTTACATTCTTTGTGATTCTATCACAATGTTGCTTCCAAGAATATATTTCTGGGCAGAAGAATAATCCTAATCTTACTTAAGTCTCGGGAGTATAAGATACATCTATTTTTCTAAACACTTCTATTGTTGTTTTTGGACAATGAGGTAAGATATATTCATGATTCTAACATTCTTGAATCACAAATGTCATTATGTATGCTTGCTTATAATATTTATTATTATTTTAAGTATATGGAACTTATTGCATAGGTAGAAAAGCTATCTTACATTTGTTTTAATATTTAAAGAATCTCATTTACAAAAAGAGGACAAATACATGAATTTTGGATTAATCAAGTATATTTGGGAAAAATGATTGCTATGATTAATGTTTTTGGATTATGGCAGAATGAAGAAAGTTAATATAGGAAAAATAGTGAGCATAATATATGATTACTTTCTTCTGCATTGTTTTCTTAGAGAATCAAAGCATTTTAGAATGTACTCATAACATAATCCAAACTCATACAAAATACACTTGATATAAATGAAATATTTCTTTCAAATTTGCATCGTTACATAGGAAGTATCCTAGTTTCACCAATATTACTTATCAGATGATGCTTATTTAATTAGACCTATTCTTCACAGGATTTTGGCTATTAGAAGTCAAAGATGAGTGGGACACCTGTAATACCAGCTACTTGGGTGGCTGAAACAGGAAGATGACATGTTCAAGGCCAACTGGGCGACCTAGAGAGATCATGTCTCAAAAATAGATTTTTAAGAAAAGGTTGGGGATGTAGCTCAGGGGTAGAACTCTCCTGGGTTTAGTGAGAAAGAGAGAAAAAAGGAATAAAGAGAGAGGGAAGGAGAGAGGGAGGGAAGGAGAGAGAAAGAGAGAGAGAGAATGAAGGGAAGAAGGAAGGAAGGAAGGAAGGAAGGAAGGAAGGAAGGAAGGAAGGAAGGAAGGAAGGAAAGAAGGAAGGAAGTAAGTTAGTTTGGATGGCCAAAGCACAGAGCACAAATTTTTCTCAGAAGTTTACTATGCTTACTATAGATTTTTTTATTTAAAAATTATATGTTAAATATGAAATTGCCCACCGACCTTTGGCCTTTCAAAGACATTTGATAACCTCTGATAGTTCTGAACAGGTTGTAAAACAGGCTGCAGAAATTAGTTGACCTTAAATTTTTAATAAACTGATGCTAAATGGATTCACCTGTTCTTTTGAATAATTGAGGGATTAGGAGAATGTAAAAGTGTAAGAATGTAAGAGTAAAAAAATGTTGAATAAATTACTTATTTTAAGAATGATTGTTAATGGGAAATCCTCCTGTTTTTCATCAGAAGGTATTCATTTAATTCTTAGAGGGCAGTTGTAAGATTGATGGTGTCAGCCACTGCATATGGTGTTCCAGGAGGGGCTGTGTCTGGGAAATATCTCCAGAAAAATGCAGTTGTCTAACCTTAAGCCAGTTAGAGACATGACAACTAGACTGTTTTTTTTTTTTTTTTTTTGAAAGACAGAGTGGTGGAATATGATGTATTGGTATAAAGATGTCAGTGGGGCAAGTCTCTGGCACTTAAAATTTAGAAAATGAGAGAGTTGGACTTTCAATGCTTTGTATCTCAAAAATATAATTTAGAACAATTCAACTAAATCTCTTCATCTTTTCTAAATTGATGCCTGTGCTACTTAGGACACCTCAAGTATATGCTGAAATGCAGGAACCTCAGGATTGGGAATGTATTTCAATTATTTATTGCTGCATAAAAGCCATGCCACCATTTCTTAGAACACAGTTTTTTTGTTTTTTGTTTTCCTCTCCTGATTGTGTGGGTTGATGCCTGCATTTTTGAATGGTGTGATTTGGAGCACTCATATTGTTTTTAGCTACAAAGTTTTTAAGTGTAATGTCAAAAGTTCTATAGTATCACTTCTGCCACAGATTGTTAAGCAAAGCAATTAATGTAACTCAATTAATGTAATATCAATTGATTTCACAGATGTAGCCCACATTCAAAGAAATGTAAAAATCAATTCTATTCCTTAATGACTGAGGTAGCAATGCCCATAGAAAGTAGCAATAAGGAAGATACTATGACCACACTGGGAAATCAGCTACCAAAAAACAGAGAATGTAAAGGCAGGACTCCAGCACAGGATGGTGCTGAGGTATAGAAACAGGTAACAGTATCCTCGACTGGGATGGAAATCCAGTAGTTCAAGTTGCAATGTCCAAAGTCCATGCCTAAGCAGGGATTAATGAATCTCCTTGGACAAAAGAATTAATTCTAGAAATGAAACAACATTGAGATTAAAAGCTAGCTTACCATTTCCTAATTGGTTAAATTCTTCTGTAAAGAAGAATTTCTCATTTTCTCATCTGTAAAGTGAAAAGAATAACAGTTTGTACCTTGTGAAGTTATTATTTTGAATGTTAAATCATCACTTTTGGAAAAAGAATTATATCTGGCAGATGTAACTACCTCAGAAATATTTATTTTTATTATTGTTACTTTTGTTATTGTTATTACTAAAAAATATCTAGGTGAACTTTTTGAGTGAGGACTTTTATGAAGTTAGCAAGGAATTTCAATCACAGCAACATGTGGAAATTCAGGCAGGATTTGTTATTTTCAAGAAACCAATCTATATAGAAACTTGTAGAGGAACACATGAGGGAAACAGAAAAAAAAAAAGGAGCCATATCTTAAAGGGAGATCTAAGAATGGGCAGCTTATTTGTTAATAGCTGGGAAACGAGGCTATACTCCAATTCTAGGACCATGAAGTACAAAGTCAAGAGGAATAGAGGGGAATTTAGCCACTTGCACAGTTTTGGAAAGAGGCCAACTCTCTACCTCCTAGCTACATCTTTGTAGGGAAAAGATTATCTTGAGGTTCTCCTTCCTTCTTTTTCTTTCTTTTTTAATTTTAGAAATTCTATAACTTTTTAAATGTAAAAATTATACTTTATATTTACACATTAGCAAAAATTATCATAAATATACATTGAGGAAATAATATCATTTTATAATAACATCAATATACAAAGTAGAAACAAATCTAACAAAAATCTGTATACTTGCTTGTTTCGTTTTTATTGGTTCTTCTTTGTTATTCATAATATTAGGATTCATTTTGACAAAATTATAAAGGTATGGAATATAATTTGTTCTAATTTAGTCCCTAGTACTTTCCCCTTTCCTTCCCTCCTCCCTCCCCCATCCTTCCCTTCCATCTACTCTACTGATCTTTCTGCTATGTATATTTCTCTATATTTCTGCTATATTAGTGTCTTGTGGATGTACATAATGTTGAGATTCACTGTGGTATAATCATACATGTACATAGGAAAAGTAGGTCAGGTTCATTTCACTGTGTTTCCTTATCTCATCCCTCTTTCCTCCCCTACCATCTCCTTTGTCTACTCCACTGATCTTTCTTCTATTTCTTGAAACCCCTTCCCCCTTATTTTGGATTAGCTTCAGCATATCAGAGGAAATAGTCCACCTTTCACTTTTTTGGGGACTGGCTTATTTCACTTAGCATGATATTCTCCAGTTCTATCTATTTGCTGCCAAATGCCATAATGTCATTCTTCTTTATGGCTGCGTAATACTTTATTGTGTGGTATATGTATATATGTATGTCTCCCAGTTTTTTTATCTGTTCATCTGTTGAAGTGCACATAGGTTAGTTCCATAGTTTGGCTTTTGTGAATTATGCTACTATAAACATTGTTTTGGCTGCATCATTGTAGGATACTAATTTTAAATCCTTTGGGTATATACTGAGGAGTGGATAGATGGATTATATATTGATTCCATTCCTAGTTTTTTGAGGAATATCTGTACTGTTTTTCATAGTGTGCATCAATTTGCAGTCCTACCAACAGTGTAAGAATGTACTCTTTTCTCCACATTCTCACTGACATTTATTTTTATTTCCATTCTTGATCATTGCTATTCTGACTGGAGTGAGGTAAAATCTCAGTGTAGTTTTAATTTGCATTTCTGTAATTGCTAGAGATGTTGAACATTTTTTTCATATATTTTTTATATAAAAAGAACTCAAGAAATAGCACCAAAACGAAAATGAAACAAAAAAATTCTAGTCAATAAATGGGCAAAATAAATAAACAGACACTTCTCAAAAGAAGAAATTCAAATAGTCCACACATATATCTTGTGTTTTCTTCAGAATGGAAACTCCATCTATCTACAAATGAGTTTTGGTATACCAGGAAACCCAGATATCTTGTTTGAGTCATTGAGACATGATTGAATTCTAACTTATAGCAAAATATTCATAACACAATTAATTGGACTAGGGCTCAATTCAGCCTTGGTCTGTAACAGAGGCTTAGAAGTGGTTTCATCCCTGGAAGCTGAGGAGAGGAAGATAAATGTAGGGGTTCTTACTAGCTGACTGCTTACCTCATAGGATGGTTATGATGATAAAGTTCAACATTAAATGCAAAATGGCTTTGTAAATTACTATCATCAAGCATGTCTCCTGAGACAAATCATTGTTCATTTAAAATAAATGCACTTGCCAATTTTTCAAACTAAATATCCTAGGGTAAAATCTATGATGTCATGAGTGAAAGCTGGAGTTGGTGTCAGACCACTTATGACCCAAAGAGAGTTTAAGCTGCAGGAGAGTTTAGGGAAGAATTCAGGACTTAGGCAATCCTTAAGGCAGAAGTAGAGAATGTGTTGGGACTAGGGGAGCAGAGCCTTGAGTGTGTGGGCGGGTGCTTCAGTCATGTGTGCCAGGGAACTATGACAGCAAATCCCATGATGAGGTTTATGATCCCCTGCCCCTGAATGAAGCAGTATTTCTGATGTGGATGGATGAAGACTCACAGGTGTGTGCTGAGCCCCAGAATAAATTTTGCAGGTGCTGATGATTGCAGTAAAGGTCTAAGTCCCTTTAGAGTCCTCACTGAACAAATGAAATGATTTTGAATGCTTCTGCTTGATACGGGGAAATTTATAAAAAGATAGCATGATTTCATGCTCTTTTGGACAGCTTTTTAAAAGAGATCTGGGCCAAGAAAATTATTCTCCAAAAGCCTGCTAAATTTTTATAATGGAAACAAATTTATTCCTTAATATAAGTAACATTAATTTTATTTTAAATTCATGACATGGGAAAGTCATGCCTCTCTGTCACTCTGTGCTTTAATATTAGGTCTCTTTGTGTAGTCAGTATTTGGTAAAGATTTCATCATTGTACTCCTTTAAAGTAGGATATTTTTTAAAATGCCATGTTGTTCATTGTATTGTTTTAGGAAGTACTGAGAATCAGTGAGAAATGAGGGGCCCAGTTAGTAGCTTATTCTATAACAAAATATTAACTTATTTAAGAAAATAAATTTTACATAGAAAGTGATAACCCCAGACAGTGAGACTGTATTCAAAAGACAAATCATCTTCTTTAATTTCTGATCCCTGCATTTCTTTACTTCAAGTGCCAAGAAGATGATTCCTTGGGCCTAACTACTCTCAGCTGGGCTCAAATAATATTCTAGGTATGAGCTGAGGTGAAAAGTTAATCAGCCACCTGATTATTTTACCAAAAAATTACCATTAATTCAGATAAAATCAGTTCCAGTTTTGGAATTACACCATATGTTCAGAGTCATCTTTATTATTTCAGCATTTACAATGAAGTTATTCCAAAAGTAATTCTTTTTTTCTAATTTTTCAAGTTTATGTGATGACTTCAGGGGAGTCAGATGTTTAACTCCTGAGATGAGGAGGAGGAGGTAGGAAAGTAAAATGCAAAACAAGTAGAGGATGGGCCAGAGCAGAAGTTAACAGTTAATGAGGTGACAAGAAGGGAAAGGAGAGGGAGTTCAGAGGGATTCTGAAAGGAGTCACTGAACTTTAATTGGATGATGAAAATGTATCGCAAAAGAAATAGTTTCACGGCCCAATCTTTTGGATTATGCAATAGAGTAATCCTGTGAGGCATTCATTTTTCTTGAAAAAAATCTCCAGTACATTTCCATTGAGTTGCCTATTTGATTCTTCCCATCAGATTGCTCTTGCCCTGAAACAGAGGTATTTTTCTAAGATGTGTCAGTGTTAAATTAGACTAAGTTCAAATTATGAGAAAAGCTATTTTTCAGATTTGAGGGCCTCCTATGAAAAATCATAAAACACCCAAATGCTCAATTTCAAATCAGAACAGCCTGAAAATCTGTGTATCCTGCAAGCTACAGGCAAATTAATAAAGGCAAACCCTGCATTTTACTTCTTTGTAAGCAATTAATTCAAATGATTTGTCAACTTTTAACGGAATTTTAAACAAAAAACCTTTTGCTTTTATTGTATACAATCAAGATACAATGTAGTCTGTGATCTATGTTTCTAAATCAGGTCAGAACAATCTCATGGCAAGATAAATGGCTTCTTTCTTCAGGTCTTATTTGTCTTACTTAGTAAACCCAGTGTCCTCATGTTGTGTTAGATACTGTTCTTAATGCACTGCTGATAAACTCAGTAAATTCTCACAATATCCCTATGAAATAAGTGTCATTACTATCTCCAGATTGCAGATTAAGAAACTGAGGCACAGAAGTAATTACTTGAGGTCACACAGCTCAAAAGTAACTGAGTGAGAATAGAGATTCTAGCAGTTTGGATTCTAAGATTATGCTCTGAATCAAAGAATGTAATTGATTAGGTGGGACTCCCAAATGCTAAAGAGAATTCCAACTCCTCCCCTTCTATCTATACTCCTCCTTGTGTTTCCTATGGTCACTTTAAATTTAGGATTTCCAGCATTGGACTCACTAGCTCCTACCCAAATGTGTTCTTCCTGTATACCCTGAATTGGATGATGACTCACTAGTTATCCAGTAGCTTGGGTCAAATCCTACCCATCCTGGATGCCTGTTAATTAGTCATCAAATCTTACTCATTTAAACTTAATTTTCCTCTCTGTTCCATCTCAATTTACTGCCACTTTCAGAGTGTCTTCATCTTATGACAAGGCCATAATTCATTACATAAATAGTTCTTTTGTTTTAAATTTCTCCCATTCTAACCAGCCTCCACACTAGTGAAACACCAATCTTTAAAATACATTGATGTGATTATGTGTTTTATGTGATTATGTGTCTTTTCTGCCGCTGGAGGCACTTCACTCTCTCCCACATGCCTAGGTTATAAAATCCAAACTCTTTAGTATAAGCTACAAGGTCCTTTTTTAATGCGATCCCATTCATATCTCTTGCTGCTTCCTCAATGGTAGTACATGATGGTGTGTCAAACACCAAACACCAAGCATTATGCTTTTTTGGGTTTTTTTAAACCTCCTATCTTCGTATGTACTAGTCCCTCTTCCTGGAATGTCCTACACACCAATTGTCCTCCAGGCAAACTCATAAATGTGCAATAACTATCCGTCTGGATATGCCCAGTGAGCCTACTGTACTGCAGAAGAATGAGTTATGCATGGATGTCACCTCTGTACTTTGTACAGATTTCTGTTTTGCATTTACCACAGTTTACTGTAATTACTTGTTACACTTTGTGCTAGACTCCGAGCTCCTTAAGGGGACAGCAATTAACACGGGGTCAATAAATGTTAGTGTAATAAATTAGTTATGAATTTTTATTCTGGTTCATTGCACTGTGAAAGATTTCACAGTCACAAGATAGAGAAATTTCAGAAATACTACATTCTCACACTTTGTGATAGCTGAAGAGGAAAGAGAATAAGATATAAATAAAGAAGAACACAATGTTTCATTTAAGGTGGAGGAAAAAAATCAGTCCTTGCTTGGACTACATCCATATTCTGTTCTAAATTGGTGAGATTTTACTATTTAAATGTTAATTTCTAATTCACTACTGGTCTGCCTGGTTTTTATATTCTCAGAATTTCAGTACTGGCATTGATTGCCCCTCAAGTTATATATGAGCTGCTCTACATGGTGCTTTTTAACACCTGGGAGAATTTCAATCATCTGCCAGATAGAATTAATTTTGTACAGGTACCACTTGAAAGAGAAGACTAAAGATATAAGACTCTCTCTAAGAAGCTTCTATGTCTTCCTTAATGACTATTTATCTTACTGACAGACCACTGCCATGTTTTTACAACTAAATTCTGATACTGGGGACCAGCACATAAGTGGTTTTAACTTTCATGTGCACAATAACATTGTTGCAGACAGAGGGAATTTGCAGACTAATTCCCAGATTATTTTACAATTATTCACCTATATATTGTGGACTTCAAGTCTAGATGTGGTATGATATTTAAGAGTTTTGGTACTATACGTCCTAATGCATTTATCAGAATTCAGGAATATTGGATCTAAACCATTGGCTGCCCTCCCTTTAATATTAAGAGGATTTTACTCCATTAATGTAAAATTTGAACCATATTTTTCCTTGTGTGGTTCCTATTAATAGATGATTTAAGAGAGTTTTAGAAAAAGAAAAGTGAGGATTGTGGAAAAAAAATGATTTTTAAGAGTGTTCCATAATGTGTTCTTGGTTTCTGAGGTATTAAAATTTATTCTGACTACTTACATACACTCACTGACCATTATTTCCTTTTTATTTTGTGTTCCATTTATCTACTACTGCTTTACAATCATGCTAACATTTAGTGGCCTAAATCAACCACTTTTTTTCTTTTTCTTTTTGTTTTTCTCGTAAGTGTGTGATTTTTTTTTCAGGGCATAGCAGCACAGATTGTCTCTGATCCACACTTTCTGGAATGTGTATAGCCAGAACAAATGGCTGTCACCTCCAATAGCTCCAGGATTTCTCCAGGGTGTTTCTTACCTTTTTTCTCCACCATGATGTCTTCAAGGTATTTAGACTTCTTTAACTGCAGTTCAATACTCTATGAATGGTGTTTACAGAACAGCATTTATGACCTTCCTTCAAAAAATATACAACTATAATAAGCCTTGTGTTATGTTTTATTAGTTTACCCATGGTAATCCCAATCCATTTTGGAGTAGACTACATATGAATATGAATATTGAGGACTGGGGACAGATCTATTGGGAGCAATCTTAGGATTAGGGATACTGCTGGTTACCTGTGACGAGTCCTGCTTCCTTACACGCTGAAGTATAACATTGGAGAAGCACACGCAGACAAGCATTTAAGCAGAGTTTACTTAAGAGGAGTAACATAGACTTCTGGGAGGGAGAAGGGAGCCATAGCTGGCATCCTAGGATCCCAAGAAGTGCAAGTGTGTTTTGCCTTTTATATGTACTAGGCTTTCTTTGTTCTCCTGCTCTCTTCCTCTTATCTCTCTTTCCTGCCTATTTGACTAGGCCCAGGTGGAGTGATTTGGGCAGGAAGGGGGCATAATTAACAATTCTCTGGGACAGATTACCTTAACAACAGAAAAGCAAGGGCAAGTTATCCTGATAAGGGTATAGGAAAGGCTCTGAAGGCATTAGCATTTCAATACCTCTCCAACTTCCCAGACCCAAATTGGCTTCCTTGATCCAATTTGACTCTATTTACCTATCTACACTGACTGCCTGATTATGGCTTCATTAGAACACCACATTTGTAAAGCCCTCTTCCTCTTTCTCCTCCTCCTTGTTTCTTTTCCCGTTCTTTGGTATGATGTATATACAGGAAATTTTTGAAAAATGTGTGTAATGATGTAATCACAACTACAGTGAAATAGTGAATAGTTCATAACCAAAAATGTTCTTATATCTTTTTTGTCAATCCAATCTCTCCATTCCAAGTATCTGATATCAACAAATCTTTTCTCTCTATAGTTGTGCCTTCTTCAGAACTTCATAGAAAAGGAAGCATATCATAATAACGTTTTGAGACTGGATTATTTCATTTAACATAATGCTTTGATATGCATCTGAGAGGACAAGACCTGCACCATTTTGCAATTCTGGGCCTTTGTCCCCAACCCAGTAGCCCCTGTCCAGTTCCTGAAACACACTTAATGGCACACTGCTCTGGTGCCAGTGAGTCATTTCACAATCTGGGCCAACCAATCAGGAAATTAAGCATTGGGCCCACCATAGCCAAGCCTATCAGCCTAAAGGACAACTGACCTCATACTGACAACACTCACCCTTACCCAATCTTGTAGTGACAAGACCACCAAGCACCCTGTGCGTGCTTTCCCTTACCCAATCATGTAATGCCAAGGCATGTACTCCCCTGCTTGCAATTGTAACCCATAAAAATCCCTGCTCCCCTAGACTCGGGGCCGCACCTCCCTACCCGCTTCTTCGGTGAGGGTGTGCGCAGTCCCTGCTCGAGCTTGAAATGAAAGACCCCTTTTGTAATTGCATCGGGATGGGACTCCTGGTGGTCTCTGGTGGTCTTGTGAGTCTGGGCAGTACACATCAGTATGTTGCATGCTTCAGGATTTTTTTGTTCTTAAGAACTATTCGTACACACATATATTTTTATTAATTTATCAGTTGGAGAACACTGAGGTATTTTCTATATTTTGGTGATTATTTAAAAAGTTTCTGAAAAGAGATGCTAATTTAACAAATTTCTATAATGCAGAAGTGGCTGTAGCACTGGCTAATGAGTAGAGGCTGGTGGTTTTGAGGTGCATGCTATAAAAGGCAAGATTGACATAAAGGAACTGTTGGAAGAAATATGAATGCTAAAGGTGATCATGGTGGTGAGGAGAGAAAAGAAGATAGTTACAGAAAAGAAGATAGTTACAGAAAAGACTCTATTGCCTTACAGAAGACATATGTTGTCATAAGTACAATGTTGGTGAATCTGGTGAGGACTCAGATGAAAATGAGGAACATTGTATTAGAAACTGAAGGAAGGAATCCTTGTAACAAGGTGGAAAAGAACTTGGCAGAATTGCATTTAAGTATTTTTGAAGGGTTATGGAAAACAATAATCATACAAAGCAGCTCCCAAAGAAAAGCAAAGAGACAATGCAGCTTGGGGGGAGAGAAGAGAAACTAGCCAAGCATGAATCTTCCAGTAAATTCTTTCCCGATACCAACCTGTAAGCTCAAGACTTTGACCTCCCCCCATTGCAAATTAGTCCTAAAAAGCCACACAGTAAATACTGAACAATGGGCCTTGAAGGAAGGAGGCAAATAAATTTAAATATCCATCCCTCACAATCTGGGATCCTCTCTCTCCAAGTAACAATGAGCCTCAACCTTTTATAGCTATGCTTCTGAGTTAAAAGTTTTAACCTACACAATTAGCCTCTGACTATCTGAATGGCACACCTACAAGTTCCAATGATAAAGCCATCCTAATTGTACCCTATAAAACCAAAATCTCCCCTGTGACTGAGGGCCATTTTCACATCCAGAAAATGAGTATTCAAGATGCCCTAGTACCTGAAGAATAATAAACAGCTTCCCTGAATCTGTTCAGGTCTGCACCTGTCATTTTGTGCATACAGTTTTATTGAAGGTAAAACTTTTAAGCAATGAAATTGAATATTTAGCTGAAAATATTTTAAGCAATGTGTTGAAGGAGCCCACGACCTCTCCTTACTCTTTATTGTAAAATGCAGGGGGAGAGAGGGACAAATTGAAGAAAAGAGAAATAAACAGCTAAGCAAAGAAGAAACAGAATTTAGGACTTTCGAAATTCTCATATTTTTTAAAAAAAGAGGAAGCATGTTTTAATGAGAACACTGAAGGTGTAACTGTAGAACCATTTGATAAAGAGATCATGGGGTGACACGTAGATTAATTAATCTTTTTAGGTAAATCTAGGAGTAGAGATTGGATTATACAATCAGAAACTACCAGTTTGCAATAATGGGCACAGTAAAAAACAGGAAATAAAGGAAGGTTGTCAGAGTTCTTTGGTGTCACAGGACGGGATAATAGATTGGGTGGTATATGCCTCGTCTTTTAAGAAAACAGATAAAGGACCCTGAAAGTGACTCAGGGATCATCAGGGCTACTACTCCTACAGCAGGCCAGGAGGTACAAACCCTTGTTTTCATACAATGGATCACCCCCTGAGTTTCAGCAGGCCAGGCAACACCATGAAGAGCTTACAACCCGTACTGTAAGGGACCCCTGGAGGCCCCCATGTGCCTCTGAGCTGAAGGGGCAGGGACATACTGTGGATATGTGTATGTGGCACTGCCACTCAGAGGACTTGAAGAAAAGTAGAGAAGAAACTCAAGAGAATTATTGTGAAACCTTAAGATCCAATGGAATTTGCCTTGCTAGGACTTGACTTTCTTGGACCTATCAACCTTTCCTTCCTTTTGATGGCTCCTTTTACAATGGAAATATTTTCCTTGTACTGCCCACGTAGTAATTTAGAAGCACATGACTTACTTGGTTTTAAAGATTCACAGTTGTAGAGGAATTTTGCCTCAGAATGAATCATACCTTGAGTTTCATTCATAGGTGATTTAGATGGTATTTAGATGAAATCTTGGACTTTAGACTTAGAGTTGCTGCTGGAATGAATGAAGACTTTGGAAACTGTTGAGGTGGAAAGAATGTAATTTTACATGTGGGAAGGACATGAATTTTGGGGGAGACAAGAACAAAATGTTATAGACAATATTTTTGTCATCTTAAAAAATATATATAGGGCTGGGGTTGTGGCTCAGTGGTACAGCACTTGCCTAGCATGTGTGGGGCACTGGGTTCGATCCTCAGCACCACATATAAATAAAATAAAGGTATAGTGTCCATCTACAACAAAAAATATTTAAAAAAAATATATAGATAGATTCTAACTCCCAATATGACTGTATTTGAAGATGGTGACTCTAAAGTAATAATTAAGATTAAATAAGGTCACAAAGTTGGGCCCTGATCCAATAGGATTAGTGTTCTTAATAAAAGAGAGTAATTTTATGTTGTATATGCTTGCACCCAGAAAAGGCCATGTAAGGATACAGCAAGAAGGCAGCTATCTGGCAAGCCAGAAGGAGCACTTTCTCCACTTACTGAATATGCCAGACTTTGATCTGAAAAATCTAGCTTCCAGAACTCTGAGAAGATAATTTTTATTATTTAAGTCACCTAGTCTGTAGCATTTTGCCGAGCAATCTAAGCTGACTAGCACAGATGCTATAATTTTTCATGTACAAGTATTTGTGTATCTCAATTTTCTCTTGCTTAAACATCTGATAGTGAGTTGTTGGGTTTTCTAGTAAATATATTTAACTTTGTATGAGTACAATAAATTGTTTTCTGAAGTGACTATACCATTTTGCATTGCTACTAGCAATGTATGAGAGTTCAAATCACTATACTTTTTTTATCAGCACTTTGTTTTAAATTCAGGTTAAATTCAGGTTTTAAATTCTAGCCAGTCTACAATATATGTAGTGGTATCTCATGATGGTTTTAATTAATTGCATTTCCATGATAATTAGCTATGTTGAAAATGTTTGTACTTATTTATGTCTTTAATCAAAAATCTATATCTTTTGCCATTTTTGTCGGATTTGGGAGGTTCTTTTGCTATTAAGT
The DNA here is from genome assembly GCA_004024805.1 of Geosciurus inauris. Taxonomy (NCBI): domain Eukaryota; kingdom Metazoa; phylum Chordata; class Mammalia; order Rodentia; family Sciuridae; genus Geosciurus; species Geosciurus inauris. The sequence goes on from PVHX01001450.1 coordinate 36,339, forward strand.
TTTAGCATTCTTTCTGTATTCTGAACACCAATATTTCTTCAAATAAATATAGCAAATATTTTCTTAGAGTCTGTGGATTTTTTATTATGTTATTAATAGTATCTTAAAAAGTAAACATTTTAAATTTTGATGAAATTCAGTGAATACCATTTTTTTAATGTGGATCTTATTTTGATGTCATATCTAAAAAGTATTTTTGCCTAACTCAAGGTCACAAATGTTTTCTTCTGTTTTTTTCTAGAAGTTTGTTAATTTGAGGTTTTATATTTAGATTAATAATCTATATGTGTGTGTTGTAAATGCTGCAAGATAGGAAGCAAAGGTTAATTTATTTGCAGATGGATGTTCAGCATTTCTTGCACTATTGCAAAAATTATACTCCTCCATTGAATTATCTCTGCACCCTTATTGAAATAAATTGTCCTCACGGCCCCTATTTCTAGCTAGACTCTCTATTTTATTTCCTTGTCCTTCTTATCTATTTATTTGTCAATTCTATAATATTGATTATTTTAGCTTCATAATATGTTTTAAATTAAGAGGTATGAGTCCTTCAAGTTAGTCCTAACTTTTCAAAATTGTTTTGTTTATGCTAGGACCTTTGCTTCTCTATGTTAATTTAGAACCAGCTTGTTAAACAAAACAAAATGGAACAAGACCACTGGGTTCTCTTTTAGTATTATATCAACTCTCTAGATCCTTTTCAGGACAACAGCACCTTAAAAATATTGACCTTCTATAATCATGAACATGTTGTATCCCTTCATTTATTTACCTTCTTTTATTTGTTTCATCATGTTTTTCGTATTACAGCATACAAATCTTGCAAATAATTTGATAAATTTATTCCTAAGCATCTCATACTTTTTAGTGTTATTGTAAATGATACTTCTTGAAATTATTTGAATTATCTTATTTATTGCCATTTTTAAAATTACAACTAATTTTCATTAAAGATTTCTACCTTTTATCTTGGCTAAACTCACTTGTTAATTCTAGTAATTTTTATTACTGGAAACGTTGGAATATAACATGTAGACTTTTTTTGCATCTGCAAAAAAAGACAAATTTACTTCTTTCTTTTAAATCTTTTGGGCTTTTTGTTTCTTGTTTTCTTATATAGTCCTGACTAGGATTTCCAACTCAATGCTATTCCAAGTCTTAGAAGAAAAACGTTTGGTCTTCCCTTCTATTCTTAATTTTCTGAGAGTTTCAATCATGAATGAATGTCAAATTTTGCAAAAAACTTTTCAAAATATTTTAAGGAGAGAATATAATTTTTCCTCTCTGCTCTATTAATTATGGTGAATATGTAATTTGATAATATCATATTGACCTAAACTGTTGGCCTAAACTTACATTCCTGGAAAAATATAAATTTGGAATTTGGCCATTTGAAATCAAATGCTAGATTTCATCAGCTAATTTTTTTTGAAGAATTTTTGTGTCTGTGTTCATCAATGATATTGTTAAAGTTTTGTTTTTCGACAACATGTTTAATGTCTTTGACATAAGACTATTCACAATTCTTATTATTTCAAAAAGTGGTCTTTGGCACAGTTTTTGTCTTGAAAGGGATTATTTTTGTTTTGAAAAATATTTTGATTGGGTGTAAGATTCTGGAACAACAAACTCTACCTATAAGAACTTTGAAAATGTGTTCTGGCTTGCAGAATTCCCAGCAACTGGTCTACTATAATTCTAGTATTTGATCTTTTGTACATAATGCACACATTCTCTCCCACCTGCCTCCGAGATTTTTGGTGTTCGTGTACGTGTGTGTGTGTGTGTGTGTGTGTGTGTGTGAGAGAGAGAGAGAGACAGAGACAGAGACAGAGACAGAGTTGTGTTTGTTTACAATGAGATTCTTGAATATATCATTTATATATTTCATTGTTTTGGAAAATTCACTACCATTTTTATTTCAAATAATCCCTCTGCTACATTCTCTTTCTGCTCCTTCTAGTACTCAAATTACACATGCTAGCCATTTAAAATTTTGTAAAGCTTCTAGATAGTCATTTTCTTTTTCCACTTCTTCTTTTTCCTGTTTTCATTTCAGTTGGGATAATTACTATTAACCTATTTTTAAGTTCACTAATTCATTTATTAGCTTTTTTGAATTTACTTGTGAGCCTGTCAGGTGTATTCTTTTTATGGATAGCTTTAAACATTTTTTTCCAGCTCTTGCACTTGATGCTTATGTTTAGTTTCTTCCTCTCTACTGATATTTCTTACCTGCTCACTGTTTTCCTTTTTTATCATTCCTTCTACATTAAAAAAATCATCATAATTAATATGAAGTCCTTGTTGGATGGTTACAACATAAGGTCATACCTTATTCTAGCTTTCTAGCTTATAGTGTGTATGTGTGTTTGTGTGTTCCCTTAGTTTTCGTTTTGTTCACTTTAAAAACAAATCTTTCATTTTTTATTTATCTTCTAAATATCTTGTAATCTTAACTGAATGCCAGACATCGTGTTAGAAAAGTGAAAGTGGAGGTCACTACATTATATGCCTTGAAATGCTTTGTCTCTTCAAGTTGTTGTGAGGTTAGAATTAAGTTTATGTTGTCAGTAGTTGAGCTGGATGTGGGTCTTATTACTATGACTATTTTCAGTGAACCACATGCTTCAAATGTCTTTAGTTTCAGCTGATATTGGCTTGTTCTTGGATTTGGGTTGGATTACTGGATGTGTTTTCTCAATTTAAATACTCCATCCTCATATCTGTTCCTGCGTATCTGTACCTCAGTTAGAGCTCTCTCCCCTTGATCTTGCCCCTTTCTCAGCAATACAATACTGTTTCTTGTTGCTATGTACTTGGGTCACCTCTGGGTCAGGGTTTGCTTTTCTATTTTCTGATCCAAACAGCTACTGTGTGCCTTTGGTGTTGGGAGTGTGATTTTCTCAGAGTTCCAGCCCCTCATGTTCATGACAGTCAAACATTGCTTTGTACTTGTGGTTCATTCTGATGGAAGTTTCCTTTGCCTCAACTAGCAGTGATAGGTCACTTTGATGTAAAACAGTATCTTGGATACTTTTAAGTAAAGAGTTTGTTCTATTCTATCCAATCATAGGATCTTTGCCTGCCCTCTGAGTGTGAAAGACTATGATGCTCTTTTAATAGCAGACTTAAGATTTGTGCTTCATAGGAGATATAGATCCAGAAAATGGTACAGTATTTAATTTCCTAAACAGTTCCTAGTCATCTTCTGCATATCTGCATCCCTTTTTCTAGCTAAGCTCACTTTCTCCTCCTAGCTTTCCTTTTTGACATGAAAGAAGATTGTACCAATGAGTGGAGTCTTCCTTTGGGCCTCATCCTCAGCTATTTCAAATTGACAAGTTTATTTAGACTTGGACTTTAGCATTCTAAAAAAACTTCCTCTATTTTTTTCTTTCCTCTTTCTATGGTAGCTGGTAACTTTTCATCATATATTCTGCCACAGGTATAAAGGTTTTAGCATATTGTCTTTCCTTGAAGCAGCTTGTCTTTCTCTGGCATCTACTTGTTTAGCTAGGTGCCTTTTGAGTTCTGTTTTTTATAGGCCTTTTTTTTTTTTAATTGCAATTGTGTTCTTTTTTTTTCCCCCAACTCTTCCATTGTTGGATGGGAGCAACTTCCTTTTCAGACTTTTATATCTAACTAAGCAAAAGGAGTAGTTTTATATTTCTTACTTTTTAAGAAAAAAATTCTTTTAATATTAAAAAGTTGAATTTAAACATTGAACACTGTGGATGTAAATCAATAGGAGCTGTTCTCAATTCCATTACCATCCCAACAGCTCATTCCTGCCTTTTCCCCATTGTTAAGATGCCCATGTTGCTTGAGTCTCATAAAAGTCATTTTGTCTTCATAATTATTTAGTCCTAGAGATTCTCTGAATGGCCAGCAGCCAGTTATAGATCTTTTCCACTTTCACTTCAAAGCATATTCTTTTCTTAAAAATTTTTTTAGTTGTAGATGGACACAATATCTTTATTTATTCATTTTTATGTAGTGCTGAGGATCAAACCCAATGCCTCACACATGCAAGGCAAGTGCTCTACCACTGAGCTACAATCCCACCCCCTCAAAGCATATTCTTAAGAGCCTTATTTTGCTGCTACAAATCTGGGAAACTTGGAGTAGGAAGCCTTCCATTTCCCACTGAGATTCTGTAGGAAAGGGAATGAAAAAAGCATGCCCATGCCTCTGCCCATGCTCTTTCCTTTGGGGAGTCCCTGTCTTGGACACTCTTTGATTGTCACTGCCATCTCCTTTGGACTGAACTCATTGTCATGCAGATTCTCTCAAGCCTGGAAGAACTAATCTCTGTGCTCCTCTCAGCACAAGCACATACATCCATTCTAACCATTTGTACTTTATACTTTTATTCTCATCCTCTCCACCAACATCCAATAAAACTTGGAGTTAGTTGACTAGCAGTTAGAAAAATTGGTTAATGAGTATAACAGTGGTAGATATTTCAAAATAAAATCTTGACAAACAACAAAAATAATGGTCAGTTCTAGCAACTTATAAGCATATGACTCAGCCACAGTGGGCTCTATCCTGATATTGAAGTGAATACTGTATTTCTCATTTCTTTACCTATTGTAAATGCAAACTCACTGGCCAACATTGAATTACATAGTTAAATTATGTAAATATTGAAATTAAAAAATTCATTTACACAATTATTTTCTAACATGACATAATAAAACTTTTCATAGGTGTTGCATACCTATAATCACAGTGGTTTGGGAGACTGAGGTAGGAGGATCGCAAGTTCAAAGCCAACCTCAGCAATGATAAGGCTCTAAGAAACTCAGTGAGACCCTATCTCTAAATAAAATACAAAATAGGGCTGAGGATGTGTCTCAGTTATTGAGTGCCTCTGAATTCAATCCCTAGTATCCCCTTCATCCTGCCCCACAAAAAAAATTTCACATAAGAAAACCTTCCATACATAGATAAAAAATCACATTAATAATTATGACCACCACACTACTACATAAGTGTTATAAACTCCATATTGTAAATGGTTGCACTAGATAGCAGGTTGAATTATTTCCTTATAGTTAGTTAAAGACATAGAATATTTTTAGGCAATCTCTAGAATATTCCATGTGAGTCCTAAGCCAAGAGAGGCAGAAAAATTGGAGAAAGAAGCATAGCTTCACAGATGTTTCTCAGATAAAATTTCAGATAAATTATTGAATAGTTACCTGGACATAAGAAAGAGGTAGTTTCAGAATTGAGAGTCATATCCAATTTAGAAGATAAGGTGACACTATTGTCTGAGATAATAATCTTCAGTAACATCGAAATGAAGGCAATTTGCAGATGGTTGATAGGGTTAATAAAAGACAAGGCACCATATTATTTTGAAAATATTCACAGAACAAAATAAACATACATTTAGTGGTTACCTATTGAGTGTGGAGAAATAATCCAAGGTAATTTGAAAGACACAATGATCCTCCCCTCCCTCACGCCAACAACTCTACCCTCCAACTGTACAATTGAGTTGAGGAGATAACAGAAGAACATGTGATTAAAAGCAATACTGGAAAACAATAGAAAAGATTTTCAAGGCAGTGCATGATTAATTGCTTAATGATTTACAAGATTTAAGAGGAAAGAGGTTAATTAGAGGTGGCCAGGAAGGAAAGAAATAGAAGTTGGAGAAAGTTTACAGTATATTAGCTTTCCTCAGGGGATAAGCGAAGGATTCACTGACTATTGGTTTATTGGAATTGAATGTGTGAATGCATGTGTGTGTGTTTGTGTAGGAAAAATTAAAATGCTAAAGCTTGCAAACTGCCATTTTGAAGTTTTCCTGGAGTCCTTGTATTTGGGGGCAGAAATTGTTCTTTGTATTAGATTGCCTTGATTGGGAAGCTTACTGCTGATCTGCTCTTTCTCTTGTGCATGTATAAAGGAAATATCTACTCTGTCTTTATAGAGTAACCCTGAAGAAGATAGGTAATTAAAATGCAGCTGTTCCAACTAAGATGTGTTCTCTTTAATGATTGAAGTTAGGTATATCTTATGCAAAACTGTGTCCCTACTGAGAAAGAGAAATGAATTTTTTTGTTCTTAAAGTTGGATTTATGCTATCCCACAACAAAGCCTTTAATTTATTCTTGGAAGATGATGTTCTTTACATCCAAATACTTCCTCACATTTGATGCAAGAACAAGTCACTCCAGGAAGGACACGTAAGGCTGATAGTGTCCTCATCACATTCTAGAAGGAAGACTTTGAGCCAGGATTGAGGCTGTCAAGATGCAGTCTGTGCTGTTCTGCTCATGTACCCCATATAATGTTGATAATGTTTGTAAAGCCAGAGATAGAAAACAGTGTCAAATAGTGTGGCTGTTTTGATTTGATTCTCAGATCCTATTTTCTAAGTAGAGATGATAATTTACCCAGAAAATAATTTAAAACCATCTCTCTAGAGGAAGATTAAATTTTGGAATAAGAAATAATGAGGTATTGGATCAGAACAGAGAGAATTGCTTTTTATCTCTGAGATGGAGCCAGATTTGTGCTGTGACACTAAATTGGGGACAACTTTGGTGAAGGCTGAACTTCTACCAGGTGGATAATTTCCTGCAGACTCTGCTATATGGTTTCCATGACTGAGGACTGAAGGGAAATTAAAAGTAAACTCTATTTTGTATATTGTAATGGAAAAATATAAAACTTTATTATAATGAGCTGAAAGTTCAGGAGACTGTTTTTTTTTCCCCACCAAAGTAGCATTCATACATAAAAGCATATTAAAGTCAGTTTTTCTTACTCAGAAGCATCTCTTAAAATGAAGTGTGCTTTATAAACCATGTGAGAATTTTGTAATTATTAGGGCTCATGCAAGCGAGCAATTAATTTCAACTCACTCCCATTTTAAAAAATGAAAAAGCAGTGTATAAAAACAAATTATGGAAATGAAACAAAATACTTGAATAAATTGGAATGTTGAAACCTAATATTTTTCAAAACCTAAAGTATGTATTCTCCAGGTTCTCAGGGGATTTTGTAGATGAACCTGATATTAATATCAGTCTTGATGAGAGTACTTCAAGTGTTTGCTTTTGCACTTGATGAGACTATATCTCTACGTAAGTGATTTAATTAATATTCTCCTCAGAGTAAATAGCATTGGAAATGAAAGATTAGTTGTGGGTGTGGTGAATCATTGAATTGCTCTATCCTTCTAAATGGCACAAGCATATGATAGGATTATTAATGGTGCCTGAAAAATGTTCATCAGCCTACCTTGTTTAGTGACACTTGAGACTAGAATGCTTGGATATGTATTATTCAAATCCTTCTTTACCCATCCTGACTTGTACTTTGCTATCTGTCAGAGTCAGACCTGGAGAACTTGTTGAAGGAGGAAGCTCTTTGAATCTCAGTTTGCCTTGATTTAAAATGTAGTAAACACCTCTTTGCTCTGGTGTTAAGAAGTAACAAACAAAATTACAAATTCTGTGCTGCAGACTTAAACAGCATGGAAATATTGAGTATAAATTTACCCATTGTTCATTTCCTTTAGATCAATTAATCAAATTATGTAAAAACAAAAATAACACCAAAAGCAACTTTAGACTGATGTTCTTATTATTCATTAATATTAGCAGATTTGCACAAAGATATTGCATCTAAATTAAATGAGTAAGGTTAACAAACACACACAAGATAAAGTAATTTGGGGTCAAATATATTTAAAGCACTATGTTGAGCCTGGGGATATAATAGTGAACAAATGGTGGCTGACCTTACAATTTATTGGAGAAGACAAACATTGAACTAGAAATTAGGAGTGCAATGTATTTAATAATGTGAAGTATAGGATAGCATGGAAAAATAGAATAGAATGAGCCTAGTAGAGTCATTTATATAAAGCATCTTCTGAGAAAATGCAGAGGATTTTTTTGGGTGTGTGTGAAAAAGACAGGATTCTAAAATACAGAAACTTTCTTTTGTATAAAGATAGGATTCTAGACTTTATTTTTATTTATTCAGTAGAAACCATAGAAAGATTTTTAAAAAGTGAGTTACAGAATCCATATTATACATATTTCAAAAATATATTTCTGAAATACATAAAGAAAATTGGGAAGGACCAAGAGAAGTGTGGACTCATTAAGAGAAATGATGGTGGCTTGGACTAATATGGGGGAATGGGAAAGGTGACAAGTGTGACATTTTGAGAAATAACTGTCAGTTGGAATTGATAGTGATTGATTAGATGGCCAGTTGCAAATCACTTTTTAAAATGTAGTTTTACTTTTGGATGAGATGGTTCAGGTCTAATCATTTTGCATTTAAAAGCATTTTGAAGATATGTAGGTGGAGATGATATTTGAAGTTTCATATATAGTTTTGGAGTACGTAAAGGGATATGGGCTTCCTATACATGTTATTAGGATATTAACTGAATGTTCTAAGAATGGGTAGGGTGATAAAAATGTCAAGAAGAAATTTGTAAGGTACATTAACATTTGGGTCAAATAGAAGAGAAAGCATAGCACAGTAGACAGGACATAGAAGTTTGGAAGACTATGAGAAGAATGTCTTAGGAGCTGAAAAGAAGAACATGTTTTAGGAAGGTCAGTATTTTGGAGCACTGCCTAAATGATGCCCACCTATGAATACATAGTAAACCTCCCTCACTTGGACTAATTGTTACATATCTGGGTTGAATGAAGAGCTAATGACTATTTCCTCTATTTCCACATTAACCTCTGTAGTTCGGAAGCCTCTGAATCCCTCAACATCTGTTAAATTGCCATCTCTATTCCTCTAATAGAGAATTCATTTCTTCTCTTGTAGCTACTTCACTGCTTCCAAACGAATACAGTTCTTTATGGTGATTTTCTAAGAACTTTCTACCTATTTCAATTATATTTCACCATCCTCTTCTTTAATGCATCCTATGTTGTAATGGATTAGTCCTTCTAATTTTAACTCTGATTTTAGCACTATGTACACAAAAATCTTTAAAAGCTCATTTTCTGCTGAATTTATGATAAATTTCTGTGTGATAGAGTTAAAAGGTTATATAACAATTTCTAAACCTCTAATTTCCCCACTTCTACCACATTATAAGGAAAATGGGGTTTCCTTGCTGGTTGTCGGAGGCTGGGTTCTCTTTCAGTTTATACGATGCTGGTCAATAAGTGGGAGAAAAAGAACTGAGAATGCTGAAGGAGAGAAGGCAGGATGGAGTCACTGCATTTTGCTTGCTTTAGAGAAAATGACTTGGAGAATTCAAAAGGAGAAGAAATAGATACTTGAGGGACAATATGGTTTAAGTACAGATGAGCAATGGAAGAGAGTGGAAAGGAAATTTTAGGATGTTTTAAATCAGATCTGTTTTTACATTCTTCAAGAGAATTCAGTGAATATTTGAACCACATTTTTAATTATGTAAAGTTTATATATATTCATCTGTATATATGGTTGGAGCTCTTTTTGTTTCTTCAAATCTCTTTTTCTGAAACCACCATTAGCATACAGTTGGAAATTTCTGTTCATTGGATACATCCAGCATATTTTCGTATCTATTTGTTCTTGCTTTTCACTCCTAGAACACTCCTTTCTCCCAGTAATTCCTTGGAATTCATATTGTACTTTAATGGTATTAAATGGCACTACCTTCCCCAAATCTCCTCAACCAAAAAATTAGATTTTATGTCCATTTTTTGTTACAGTGCAAGAATTTGAATTTTATTTTCCTTATTGACTCAATCTTACTCTGGTTTGTATCATCATAATTTGTGTATGTGCAAAGTCTTAATTTTCCCTATCATATCATCTGAATTAGGATTAGATATAATTTCTTAGTCCTTCCTATGTTTTTTCCATATCTAACACAATAATCTGCAAAGTATTTATTATCATAAATATACAAAAATATCTTACATACCACCTTATAAGTTAATATAACATACTGAAATTTATTGAGATTTTACTAATATGATTCTTTCAGTAGTATATCATAGTCTACTTCAATTAAAAAAATGAAAAATATTTGACTGTATAGAAATTATGCACACCTAATTAAAGGAACTCAAAAGCAAAAAAATAAAAAATTTGTGTGTACGCACATATATATAGAAAAACATTTAAGGATTCTCTACAGGCTCTACAAAACCTATGCCCCATAAATGAAGGATATTAATTAGAAATGTTGGAATAAAGTTAGCCAGGAAGGGTGAAAGTGTATGTCTTCCATGGTCAACTCTTCTCATAAAAATGGCATTGCTTTTCTGGGTTTGACTCAAGACAGACTCAAGAAGCCTTTACACTGTCCACTCTTTTTTTTTGGTACCAGGGATTGAACTCAGGGGCACTCAACCACTGAGCCACATCCCAGCCCTATTGTATATTTTATTTAGAGACAGGATCTCATTGAGTTGCTTGTGTCTTGTGGTTACTGAGGCTAACTTTGTACTAGTGATCTTCCTGCCTCAGCCTCCAGAGCCTCTGGGATTACAGGTGTGTGCCACCGTGCCCGGCTACTTTATCCACTTTAAAAAAATGTTTTTTATTAGGAAATATCTAAAGTGTGAATAAGTCGATCAACTACACAGTCATGTTAAACCTTCTAGGACTTAGGGGCAAGCCAGGAGAAAATCGATGTTATAAAGTGTGGGCTTGTGTGTGATGAGTAAAGAAAGGACATGAGGCGGGCCTGGATGATCTGCATAAAATATAAAAGGTATGTAGTTGGTTGGGATTTCCCAAGATATGAAGGGAATAATGTGTACAGGTTTTCCTTGTGTTAAGTTGTTGCTAGCCAGAGGATTAAAGCTATTCCATTCAGCTGAATGGTGGTCAATTAATTGATAAGAACTTAGAAAAAGTTACTTGACACTGTGTAGAAGAAGACACAGGCTCTCAGATGTGTGGATTTTCCTTTTTGCAACCAACTGTGTATTAGAAATGAAATAGCGAAGGGAGTTTTTACATTAACTTTCTGACATGGGGGTTGCCTGTACCTTGCTTTCCATCATGAATCTTGTGGAAGGAAAAAATAGCTGTATTGCTTAGATCAGTGGGAGAAATTGGTTCCATAGTATTTCTATGTTCCAATGATCTTCTCCAGTTCCAAAAATTCTGTATTTCTACACTAAGTGTATGTAGCATCTCTATGAGCCATCATGTGCTTTTACCATTGCCTTTAATTTTTTATTTTTGTTTGATATAAAATTAATCAAATTCCTCTACAATAAAAGATATACTGCATTTTGTTAAGTTTAGATACATATTTATATTGTGACATAATATGAATACATACTCATATACATATTCATATTATGACATAAGATATGATCAACATAAGATCTCTGAATAAAAGAGCATATCATTTACCAAGTCGAATTTAAATGGACTCTGAGGCTTTAATGCCCACAAGAGTAAAAGTGAGAGCCAGATGTACCTGGGTGTGCAGTAGTTTCATCCACAGGAGAGGAACTCCAAAATTCAGAGATTCAGATCTCATGTAGGGCTTTTCACATTCAGGAAAATGACAGAGTGAAAACTACGCCATGGGATGTATTCAAATTTTTCTCTGGGGAAGGGAGAAGAAGGTCTCTACCCTGGAATATGGTCAAACAGCTCTGGGGAGAGAAGCTTGTGACATCTAAGGCATGACTGACATGGCTTTAAACCCTGCAGTTTTCTTAGAAAGACTGAATTACACAGCAATGTGAAAATATTCTTGGAGACTTATCTCCTAATACACGTTTAACTGTATAAAAAAGAATCTGACATCAATATGCTAGATAGCATTTCAGTTTATTTACTCAGATAATATAACTATATCTGTCATTAGAGTTGGTTATTAATTTTTATCAATGTGAAGAAAGAACAAATTTCATTTGTGTCCAAATACCTCTATATTTAATATTAGTATTATATAAATGTAAAGTGATTTTATTGATATTATAGTTCTTATATATTTAAAAATATAACTAATATCATTGTTATTTCTATCATAATATCTAAAATTTAATAAATGTACATATTCAACAGTTGGTTGAATAAATTATGACTTTTAATAATTTGGAGAGGTCCTAATGTCAAAGTTACTTTATCAATGTGAATTTTTATGAGAACTTTGTGACTCTAACTAAAAAAATAAATTAGAAAATTTAATTTTTTAAATATTTAATATTTTTTTACATGTAGTATCATCCCTATTGAAAGGGGGCACCATAAGAATCCCTGTCCCTGAATGTCTCCTTCCTGTTCCCAATGAACAGACAAGTTAAGGAAACAATGTGAGCAAGCCTGGGCAGAAAGTCCAGTACATATTATTTTGAAGGACACTGACTTTCTCTTAGGCACACTGGGAATTAGGCAAGTTAGTGTTGTCTGTACAAAGCTACTTTATTGCATGAATGCCGGACAGTTGCTCCTTGGGATGCTGATCACAAACTAAGCAACTTAATGCAGATGATATCACTTCCTCTGCAACTTAATACACAAATCCGTCTCTGATTATGGATGGCAAAGAACTGAGGGTGCTGTGTAAAGGTTGTCATTCATCCAGTCATCACTGGAGAAAACATTGTGAAATAGAGGAGAAACTGTTTGGCAAGGCACTTCAGAGATCAGAGCTGCTGTCAGCCTGTGCCACTGAACTCTTCTTGGAGCTTCCCTCCCAAATCCACGTATTTCCTATGTTGTCTCTGGGCACTTTCTTTGGCCTGTCTGCAACCTTAAACTACTTCCCTGGTGCAACTGGGCTATGGCTGAGACACATGCTTACCATATTAAATGATTTTTTAAACTATGTATCTCAAATTAAACTATTATTTTTATTATAAACTATTTCAAGTGTGTGAACACAGGAATTATTTTACAAATAGCCATATATGTACACTAAGTGTAATTAAATTTTAATATTTTATATTGTCATAAGCACTTTATAATATTTTACAATAAATGAGTCAGGATTCTCCATAGAAAAAGAATCAATAGGAATATATACATATTTTAATGTTTATTTTTAATATTTTATTTCTCAGAAATCCTTGTGAATTTATGGAGGAAATTCTCATAAAGTCTTTTAAAAGCTTTGAATTAACTTTTTTTCATCTTTGGCTCCTTAATTCAGTTGAAATCTATTTTTGAGTACAATACTCGGAGAATATTTTCATTTCAATGTGGCTAACCATACATTGTGATACCATTTACTGTACATTTCATTCATTTACCACTTATTTGTAAGAATTTCATGTATATGTGGCTTGTTTTTAGTTTTTCTCACTCTCTTTTTTATGTTTTTATCATGGCTATATTTGTCTATTCTTGATCTTAAATCCTTTATATACAATCTGATTTTAAAAAGTCTTGGCCAATTAGCACTGCTTTTTCATAAAAATTTATGGTTGATCATAGACATATGCAAACACACATGCTCAATAAATTTAGATTTTTATTGGGATTTGAGTGCACATAATGCTTAGTGGGCTAATCAGCATATACAATATTGTGATTTTTCATCTTCAACATGTATTATTAATTTACTACAGTATTTTTGCTTATCTTTCAATATCATTTAGTAATTTTCTTTATAAAGCTCTACTTCCTCTATTTTTGTTCTTTGTAGATTGCTCTTCTACTTCCCTTCTATTTCAATTGTAAATAGGATTTCTTTTGTATTACATTTCTTACATGGTCATCACTCGTGCATTGAAACATTATTTTAAGGTTAAACTTATATCTAACAATGTTTGCAGATTATTTTGTTAGAAAGCTTGAAGTGGTTTTCCTATGCAGGTGAAATGTGGGGATCTGGGGTTGAGTCATTAAATAAATGAGAGGGATGGTCTCCAATACAATTACTGTTCATCACTCTTTTTAGTGCCCTGTGTGAATCAATGTGACTTATTCTCATATAATCCCATGAGTTAATTATCATCCTTATTTTTACCCTGGGTTACAGCCTGTTGGTGGTGGAACTGAGGTTTGAACTTAAGCAGGTTTTCTTAAGCTGAGCTCTTAAACCTGACATCTGTTTCCTATACCGTATGCAAGACTTTAGCTTCTGTTACCTAGCAGAAACCAAATTCCCATCTCTCACTGCTTGTCTGAACCTGAGACCTGCATGCCTATGCACTTGCCTATGGCAGCACAGTTTTGTTACATTTCTGTTTACAGAAATAATTCTCATAGGTTTGAGCCATGCTTTTTTTTTTTTTTTGATATTTCAATTTTATGTTTTATTTATTGTTGCTATTTTCTTAGTGTATAAGAATGAACAAATGAATTGACTCATTGTCCCAAAGCTTTGTGCATTTAAGAAGAATCTTAATGATATTTACTAAACACATTTGAGAAAGTACTGTTAATTTAATTCTAAATTCTGATTCCATATATGTGAATATATTGGTCAATTCCCTCATCTCACATTGGCATTCAACTTTTATCATTTTTCTTATGCTTTCATATTTTCCTTTGTTTTTCATTTCCAATATTTTGCTCTATTCTAACAAAACTGTTTGAAGTTTCTTCTGTTTAGTGTCAGCTTTTTAATCTATAGAGAATGCCCTTTCTTGTCTGAACTGACAATCTGTGTTCCAACACTTTATTCAAAATTTTATTTAAACAATAACTTTTTCTAGGAATTCTCTCTGGATTCACTCCTTACACCACTCATATCACGTCTTTTAGTCTTACAGTGGATTGTTCTCTACTGACAAATTGATTTGTAGCTGTTTTCTAGATATATTCAGTGTTTTTTTAAAATATTCTGTAAATAAGTTTTAGTCTCTTGGATGGCAGGAAACTATATTGATATTTTTTAAAAAGCTCACATTATTTCTTGATAATTATAATTATTTTGGGACTATAAATGTATATTCAAAATATGTCAATTAATTAAATATATGCATAATGAATTAAATTAAAAAAATAAGATGGAAAATATTTTCTTTATAAGGATATAACAGATTAATATCAAGGGGAAATAAATACCTATTTAAAGCATCATTTCAATTACTATTATATTCATTCATTCATTAAACAAATATTTTTCCTACAGTTCTGTGTTTCAAGCACAGTCCCAGGCACTAACAACTAGAACATCATTTTTTAATAAAATCTACTAAGATTCTGCCCTCATGAGGCTGTACTTGGAGCCCATGGCAAAAGTGATGATGAAATTTCAAAATATATCTTGAGAAAACTTGGAGTAAATAACACTAGCCAAATACACATACGCACAATAGTTTGGTTTTTTTTTGATGGGTAAAATTTGGGTCCTGAATTTTTAGGTAAGAATTAAGTGACTTAACTGGAACAGTGAGGTCATTGGATGTGGTCACTCTGGGATGAGGACTTTTACAGGGGAAAGAAGGAGCCTAGGAAGGAGGGTAAATTATTGCCTCATCTTCTTCAGTGTCTGGGATATCACAAATGTCAACTCTGAAAGGTATTTTCAGATTAAATCAGGAGACAGTCTTTAACATTTGTGGTACTTGAACAATGTAAGTGTATTTATTGCTACTCATCTTAGATCTGGCCCATCTAG
Organism: Geosciurus inauris; assembly: GCA_004024805.1. Classification (NCBI taxonomy): domain Eukaryota; kingdom Metazoa; phylum Chordata; class Mammalia; order Rodentia; family Sciuridae; genus Geosciurus; species Geosciurus inauris. Next base: position 51,880 of record PVHX01001450.1, read on the forward strand.
CCTTCATTTCTTCTTAAAATCATTCCTGATTTTTTAAGTTAATTTAGTTATATCATTCAATCTTATCTGTTTGTCTATTATCTATCTATCTATCTATCTATCTATCTATCTATCTATCTATCTATCTATCTTTCATCTAGGCCAATGGTGGTGATTTTCTACCCCCTTCCTGTCTCTTACCTAGAGAACATTTGTCAATCTCACACATCTAGAGACATTTTCTGTTGTCACACTGGAGGATGCTACTGGTGTCTATAGGGTATAGAGGCCAGGGATCCTAGTGAATACCCTTTAATGCTTAGGATAGCCATCATAAAAACAAACAACAAAATAAAACAAAATAAAACAAAATTTATATGGTTCATAATGTTAGCAATACTAAGGTTTAGAAACTCTAGAGTTTAAAATATAGATCTTGCATTTATGAGTGTACTTTTAAATATTATTAAAACATTTCAAGTAAAGTGTTATGGTGAGAATTTATTAGCATTCCTGCTCTTTCCCCAGAGGCAAACAGTGAATTTCCTTTATTCAGAAATGTTTCCAGTGTTCCTCTCTCCCACCAGTGACAATAAATTGGGCCTGTACCAGTGCAGCACCTGAGCATGTGTAAGGAGGCTGTCCCTCTCCTCATGGAGGAAGGCTTTTGCCCATGTTAACACAGATTCATCTTAGTGGCAATTGAGCTTGCTTGGTATCGTGGCAAGTCCTGGTAAATGGCACAGTCTGTCTTCCTCAGCAGAGGATGGATTGTGCCAGTTATTGGAGAATGTTCCATGATGCAGGTAGATTTGGGGCCTGTTCTGCAGTGGCAGCTGTTTACCCGCTTATACTCATGCAGGGCCTGAAGCAGGAATGGTGCCCCCTGTGCTGCTGCTCCACCCTCAACCCCAGGCCAACCCTGAAAGCCTATAAAGTAGGATGTGTTCAGAGGTCTGCTGCCTGGCCCCAACAGAGGCCTATGAGAAATCCTTTTGTGTCAATAAAAAAAAAAATCCTTTTTTATCTGAGGTTTTGAAGTATTCTAAGCAGTCACACTGGCCCACACTGAGCCTTGAGTAATTATTAGATTTCAATTGTCTTATCTGCTTTCATAAAGGCTGAGTCTGACTCTCTTCCTGCCTTAAGCTGCACAAAATGAAATTTTGCATTCTACCTCTTCTCAAAAGGTCTCATTACCTTTAAGAGTTGCGTCTCTTTGTGACTTTAACTGTCTAAAAGCCACCGCCCCCATTATGATTTTGTAAGTTCTTTTGTAAGTTCTTTCTCATTGTTAGGCTTGGAGATGCTCACTCAGCACCAAGCACCACAGCACAAGAATATGTAAGACAAACAGGTAAGGGTTGGCCAAACCACCAGGCAGTCTTGACCTGTGGCAAAATGGCCACACACTCTTAGCCAGCCTATGGCTCCTTATTTAAGGAAAAATCATAAAGATATGATAATTTTTAACAATCCCTGTGTGCATACAAGCATACATATATACATCCAAAATTAACATTCCTGCTTTTTCCCCAGAGACAAATAGTGAACTGAGCTTATTCAAGAATGTTCCCTGAGCCCATCTCTCCCGGCAGTGACAATGAACTGTGCCTTTACCAGGGCAGCATCCTGAGCATACATGTCATAGCCATATGCGTTAAAAACTTGAACATGTTTTTACCCCTATTCTATTTTATTGAAGATTTCTGCCTGATACATTGGTTTCCTCACTCACTAACTGATAGAACTGTAGTTTGAAAAACAATGCCTTGGACAACATTTCTCAAAGTGAAATTGTCATTTCAAAATATGCACATTTAAAATGCCTGTCTTTTACAAGACAGTTACAAATATTTGTAGAATTTTGTTAATGTATAAATACTATGGAAAAACTAGTAACTAAAATAATGCTAGGAGAACTGTGAAATAAAGAACTATATACTTGGGACTGTACCGGGACCAATGTACAAATACAGAATAGATATCTCTATATTATTTTTACATATTTTAAATAAAATTACATTTATTTACATTAAAAATAATAGAAATTTATAATGTGATTAGTAAATGTATTTCTCCTCCTTCACTGGACTACTCACCAAAATTAATTATTTTAATGACTTTAATGGTTCCTGTGTATCCTTCTTAAAATTTTATATATGTGTCCAAGAAAAAGCAAAGGCACCATTTCTGCAGATAGTAGTAAGTATTCAATTTACTCTATACTGTTTGTTGTATACTTTTGTTTCTCCCGTTAATGGATTTTAAAGATATTCAGTAGTTATTTAATTCATACTTTAAACTTTTGCCTAATATGAATTTCTTTCCACAATTCTTATTTTGTGGTTTTTAGATTTTAGCTTTTCAGTCTTTAGCTACTATATACAATGCTACAATCAATGCTTTATTTGTATACTAAACAATACTAGTCAATAATTTTATTATAGTTTTCCCATCAGATAAATACCTGATAATGAAAGTATTAGATAGGAAGCCTATGTATGTCAGGCTTTGCTGTTGGCATATTGTCTTCTTAATGGTGGTTCTGTTTTGTCTTCTATGATTATTCATGAGAATGTTTGATTACTCAGCTCTTCATCATATCCATGGCATTATACCATGTTTGCTCCACCAGAATTAACCACTCTAGTATTTATTATTTGTTTGAAGGGCTTACTTCTATTTGAGAATATTTCGTGTGTTTGTGAATTTGAATAAGCCTGTGTGTGCGGTGTGTGTGTACAGTGTGTGTATGCACACACATGCGTGTGTGCAAGTTTTCCATCAATATTTCAAGGGAGATTGAGCTTTAATATCATTTTCTTTGTTCTTACTTTGTTATCAACATGGGAAAGATAAGAAACTGAACAAATATGATACTTTATTTTTTATATTCAGTATATTATATACATATACTCAGTATATTATATACATATGCTGTGGAGCCTCAGAACAATTTGTTATCTAATAATTCTGTGGATTTACTTGTCTCCCAAGGTCAGTTTTTCTCTTGGTATTTTTAGAGATTATAAACATTTGGGGGTTATTTATGTTTGTTGAAATAATTAAGTGCTTTTAAGGTATTAATACACAAGACTAAAATGGCATGAAAACTAATGTGGAGAAGGAACATTAATGGTAGGGCACTTTCAATACAGAGCTTGATGATCAAATAAACATTTTAAAATGATCTTTCCACAAGTGATTTTTTTGCTTATATTAATAACAATGAGTAATTGAGTTTGCTCTTATTGACAACATACTTTGTATAAGGTTCCTATAGATCAGCCTGATGGCAATATCAATAAATGGCCATATGGTTTCTTCTGTTTCCCACTCTAAGTGCCCCAGTGTAATTCTGTCTATTTAGTTATTATATATCACCTAGCATCCGTGCTCTGAAGCACTTTGTGGACAGATCATATTCAATCAAATGTAGGCTAGGAAATGCAGCTGTGTTGAATAAGCCAATTCTGGAATTTCTCTCCAGGGTACAACCTTACAACACAACCTGAAACAACATTTTGCTATTTAATTCATCAGCAGAAAAGTTGTTACGCTGAGATGAAATAAAGTTAAAAATGCCTGGGTTAACACAGCCACACTATGTTGTCAGTGGTCAGTGTGTGGGCTGCTCAAATGCTTTTCAAATAAGAAAAGAAAGATCCAGTGTTGTCAAATACATGAAGTATAGTTGTGAACACACATTCAGATGCTATGGAAGGAACCTACATTTGTGGTTGTGGGGTGAAAAAAAGGGGAAAATATATGAGTTGAAATAAGGATTGACTTCTCTCTCAGCAAGAAAGTTAGAAACTAAAATCAGATTATTCATTACTAGCATCAGTAGAATAGATTTTTGGATGCTCGGTCATAGCCATGAATACTGCTTTTGGTGACTACATTATTGAAGTTGGTACATCTTCGTGTTAGAGTATAAGCATGAGCTCACTGCCCTGACTTCAGCTCTCATCACTTCTACAGTATCCACATAGCTCTGGAAGCTTCTTTGAGAGAGCTGAGGAAATCTGTTATTACTGACTTCTGTTTCCCAATGTTCAGCACTGGATGTAGCTGTGCAGGGGAGGAAGTTTAAATATATAGTGCTAACCACCATCAGCACTTTCTTCAATCTCTTTTTGCTTATTTGCCCCTTCTGTGCTATTAATAAACTTCATACCTTGCAAATTGTTTAGTTACCACCTTAGCAATATGAAACACAAATAAAAGACAGTCTTTGTTCTACATTTCAGGACATAGATTATTAATCCTTGAAAGTATTAGTTATGCTGTCAATACCTGGGGATAGAAAAAGTCCTACTGTTCAACAGATAACTGCTTCTTCCCCCTTAATTTGTACTTTATTATAGGCAAACAGTCCCACTGTATATGATTCTTCAAGGTAGACCATCAAAACCTGCCAAAAGGAGAAACCACCAAAAAAGTGAGGATGGCATCTTGAAAGAGGATTACTCTGCTCCCACGGAGAGACAATTAAAACATAGATAAACAGACAGAAAGAGTAGAAGAACATCTATAAGGTAGTAGAATTTCACTGTCTGCTTTCTGAAATCATATTGAGTATAACAGGAACCATTTGGAATCTAATGTAAGTCCATTCATTTCCTTGAGATTGAATGTTTATCATCACACTTTCTGGTTCTGATTTCATTTAGTTATTTATCACAGCTTTCAGTTCAAATATTAGGATAAATTAGGGAGTGCCAAACTCCCAAGTGTTCAAGAGAGAAATTTGGAAGTGGATTGAAAAATACTTAGCATGGGTAATTTTTTTTATGTCATTCTTACCCTCTGTTTGTTACTCAAACATTTGAATATTTTATTTTGTATCTGTCTGCAATAGATGCCCTTCTGTCTGGTAATTAAATTACATTGTTTTGATCACTTCAAAAGTGTATTGTTAGACTGTGGCAAAGTGCTTCATTCTAGATATTTTAATCACTAAACCTGCAGTTTTGATTCTGTCCAATATTGATTTCCACTGTTTTCATCTCGGCCAGTTGCCTGAGAATAACAAAAACATGATGTGTCATACAATTTTGAAATTTAATAATTAGAACATGTGAAACACATTTTTTTAAGTTTAAGAGAATCTAAAATCCCATTAGGAAACTTTCTTTTGTCTAACTAATGATGTATAAGAAGAGTGAGAGTCACGGGTGATGGTTCCTCTTGGAAGAAATCAATTAATGTCTCCTCTACTCTCTCCCTGTGGGAAGAGAATGAATAGCAATACGATTCCAGTTGGCACAACACCTTGCAAATTCCCTCCCTTTTCTGGTTAACATTTGAAAATGTTCTAAATTAAAGAAGACTCTAACTCTGTTTACATGTCTCTTTTTCCATTACTTTAACTAGATCATAGAAGCAGTGAAAATTATGCTGGGTTCAGATAATTCAGTTATGTACTCAGCAATAATTAATATACTTCACTGTACAGAGTTTAGAAACATTGAGTTTTTTGTTTTCTAGATTATTTATAATGTAATAGGATAACTATGATGTAAACTTAAAATTTTTAATCTGTGTGAAAAATTTGAATCTCTAGCTAATGAGGGTCTGAAGAAAATGAGATGACAAAATAATGTCTATTATTCTTTTGTTATTGCATCAGCCCACAATGCTTCTCTGACCCAGATTTGGCTATAGGCTGAAGATATGACCTTCCCAGATGTGAAAATCATAACTAATACAGAGATCATGACTTTTGGCACAAGAAATCCTAAACTCATGGTGGGGAGGAACATTCAATATTGTCTTACCTGCATAACCATTTGGTATAAGTATAATTCAAGCAAGCTATCACCTACTTATCCCTGGACAAAAACGTCTATCCACTCTTTAGAAATTATGCTCCTTTAAGACCATGAAGCTTCTTACTAAACTTTGTGTGAAATGTAAAATCAATCTAAGTGGAAGTACAAAAAAAGAAAGAAAGAAGAGCTAAAAAATTTTGTATGGTTTTATATGTTAGATAAATGAGTGAAGGATATTTTTAACATGAAAATAATCCTGAAGATTAGGTAAACTAAGATTAGGAGACTACATTGCTGAATAAAATCATGCAAACTCAATTATAATAATAAACAAGATTTCTCTAGTCTGCCAGTTTGAAACTTCCGGAAGCTATATCAATACTTTCTAAGATAGTACTTTCAGTTTGCTATAGCAGAATACCTTATGCTTGGGTAGCTTATAAACAATGGAAATTTATTCTTATAGTTTTGGGGACCAGTAATTTTAAGAACAAAGTGCTGACAGATTTGGTGTATGGTGAAGGTCTACTTTCCTTCTCACAAACAGCTATCTTTCTGCTATGTGCTCACACTGGAGAAGGAGTAAGAGAGCTCTTTGCGGTCTTTATTTCACAAGAGTACTTAACCCATTCATGAGGGCTCCCCCTTCATGATCTGATCACCTCCCAAAGATTCCATTTCCATATACCATCATGGTGGCAATTAATGCTTCAACTTAGGAATTTAGAAGGACAAAACATTCAGGTTATTGGGGGGTATGTTCCGAAAAACAGAAAATTCCCTTGGGGAAAAATCTTTCATGGTACGTGTTTTGGAGAAATTATACACAAGATCCCTTTTGCAGGTTTGTAATATGCTTCAACCTGTTGAAGCAGTGGTCTCCAAAGGGGTTTTGGGCATTACATGGGGGAACATAGGTGATTCGTTTGTAGGTAGGAAATAAACATGAAAAGGTTTTTAGGTATGTTTTATAATTTTTTAATTTTATTTTTATTTGGGTGTATTTTACAAAATATATAACATTAATATGACAGTTTAGTTATTAAATTTTGTATCAAAACATCTATATCTAGTAGAGCTATGTTCTTAAGATTTTTATTGATGTAGTGTGTGAAGAAAAAAATTTGACTTCTTCATTAATGGATCTTAGAATTTTTTCCAGTAAAGCAACATTACTTTGAACTTATTTCACTATGGGTGACTTTATGTGTATATATGTATCATCAATTTTGATTCAATAAAAACTTGTGAAATACTGTTTTAGAAGTCAGATGCTTATTTTCCAGACAGTGTGCCCCACATTTACTGGATCTGCTACAAGGGGGATGGTAATGTTTTAAGAGTGTGATTTACAGATTCAATTGTTTCTGGAAAGTCTTGGTCAGAGTACCGAACTAAAGCAAAAGAATCAAGAAGAGACTTCTACTTTATTTGCAAACAAAAAAAAATAGCCTTCTATATATAAGTGAATGTTGATTGAAAACATGAGATTCATGGATCAGAAATGAGTGACAGAGTAAGTGATAGATAGTAGCACATTTTTTTTTCCAATTCCCTAAACCTCAGTTCCCCATAGGAAGACATGAAGAGTGCTAGATGACACCTTCAGACATAGTTGCTTATAAGGGATAAATCTGAGTTTAGGGAGCTTGAATCTTTTAAAGTGAGCATAAAGCATGGGCTTTTCCTTTGATTCAGAGGAAAACATTATCTCCATCTTCCAAGGCTTTTCACTTAACAAATATCCTTGAAAAGAGAGTCTGGAGCTAAGCGCTGTCTCTAAACACAAGACCACAAGATATTTGGAAATAAGATTAATAGATAAATTAAATCATGCCAATGATTTGGTTTTACATATAAGTCAACATTCCCTGTACCAAGCTGAATGATCTCTTTCAAACTCTTGACACAGAGCTGTCTTCATGTGTATACAACCAATGCAAGTCCGCAGAGCCCTTCACTAGGAACCCACCTCCATCCTCCACCTTAGTTTGATGGTCTGTGTTCATCTGTGTTTGCTGTCATGAAACTCTTAATTCTGTCTTAAAAGTTAAGTTTTGTAAGTGAAGTCCTATGGCACAATAGAGCAGTTGCCAAGAACTTCAAGTTGAATTATGGTGTGATTCTGCCATGCTCTCTGCTTCCTCAGATTCTAGGCCAACTCGTACCCCTGACATCTTGGGCTCTGCCCAGCCTCCTACTCTTTACTACATCCTTGGAAGCCTTGTAGCTCTCTACCTCAAGCAGTGACTGGATTGCGTTAGTTGGATTAGGTTCTCACTCCCTCTTGCCCTCCTCTCCTGGGGTATGATGCAATGGCAGTATTTCTATCCTATGCTACTATTTGCACATACCTTCCCATCGGCAGAGATCGTGCATGGATGGGACAATGAATGCCTTTAACCCACCCCTAATCCTGGCACTGAGTGCATCCTGGCATGAATGATTTTAAGGATCTTGGATGTGGTCCATTATTCATAGTTGAGGTGGCAAGCCTATGAAAATGGGAGGTAAATATCTTGACTTCCCTAGAACTTGCTATAGCCAGGAGCCATTTAGCAGCTGGCAGGAATATGAGCCCAACGTGCCCAGAGTCATGGAGTGGAAGGCGCAGGTGTATGTGAAATCTGCATTTGCCCCAGCAGTGTCCCATTCCCAAGAAAGCACTTTCCCTGTGGGGTCAAAGCTTGGCAGAGCCCCCTCTTCTGCTTTCCCACATTCCTGAGTCACCTCTTCATTATCTATTCTATCCAGCTTGAAATAAACTCTAATGATTATTTTTGGAATTGTGAAATTTTGGAATTTATTTGAATAAGTTAATGCCTTTATATTTCCAGTTAAAACTGGCATTGTACAGCATAAAGATAAATAATTAAATTTGTGCTAATAATTTAATATTTTCTTTGCCTAGAGCAATATTAAATGACAAATAAAACACATGATGGAAAGTTGAGAGATGAGAGCAGAAAAAGAGTTCACATTTGGTACTTTCAGTACTTTCCCCCTATAGTTTCAGCAAGAGGTCCTGCATTATCATTTTGCATTTGGCCTCTGCAATTTATGCAGCTACATCTGCTCACACAAGATATCTCCGCTCTGCCTCACCCCTTGCCCTTCATCTCATACTTTTTCAAATTTAGAAACTATTAGAGAAGTTACTCATAATCTGTATCAAGACCATACTCTGTCTTTCTCTTTTTTTACAATGCAAAAAGAGTCTCTGTTTCTATCCTGGGCCAACCTATCACCTTGTGTTCTACACTCTTTTTTTTTTTTTTTCTCTTGTTCATTTTAGGGACGTCATACTAGCTAGTATCCTCTTATTCTGCCAAATCATCAAGTCTTCATTGTTTTTATCTTTCCTGTGTGATTGATAAAAAGTCATACGTTAGTTTGATGCATTTTTAAATTCAATGTATTCAAACAGCAACAATTACATGGAAAATGAGAAAACCTTTTAACCCCATGACCCTGCTTTAGCTACCTTTCCATGCCTCTGATGCCTTTTATAACAAAAATTCTCAAAAGTTGTGCATGTTTCCTATCTTCTTGCCTTCACAGACAAAGAGCTTATTTTCTTTGGGGTGAGCACCTTTAAGAACTGGCTGGCATATAAAATAGTGCTCAGGATATAGAATTCAATGTATTCAAAATATTATTCATCCACACGTATATCATCTTGTTTCCAATGTAGTAAGCCCTTCCTATGTTATTTGAGAAAATTTGTATACTATTTTCTTATTTGGAAAATAACACAAAGTTCTATGAAACACGTACTCTTATATCTAATCATCTATTTTTTAAAGCTTCTTAATGCCCTAAAGCAGAAACACTTATTTGTTACTTTAAAGTTGTGGTTTGACTGTTTCCTTTAGGCCACTAGTGTAATTGATTGGTAAAATCATGGTTGTGGGAAACTATGTATAGCTTAATGGAATTCTTGAGGACCAGGAATTAAAATTCATCTTGACTTTATGTTTATATTCTTTTTGATCCTGTATACATCCTTAACTAGGGAATGGGATATGTATAACATCTACATCAGGGATGAGCAGCTCTATGAAGCAAGGCATTATGTAGCTCTGACATACTTCTGGTAAGATGGGGTTCAACACTCACAGCTTCATCTGTGCTTTTCCCTCTAGAGATTCCATCATTAAATCATTCCTACCATGTAAATTTGGATGCCCTCTAAAGGATCATGGATTTTCATCAGTAAGATTGCCAAAGTTTCTTTTTTTTCTTTCTTTTTAAAACATTTATTTATTCTAATTAGGTATACATACAGCAGAATGCATTATGATTCATTGTACACAAATGGAGCACGACTTTTCATTTCTCTGACTGTACACAATGTAGAGTCACACCATATGTGCAGTCATACATGATCCTAGGGCATAGATGTCCATCTCATTCCACCATCTTTCCTGCCTCTGGGCCCCTTCCTCTACACTCCCTCCTCTTTGACCAAAGTTCCTCCATTCTTCCCATATCCCTTCCCAATTATGAATCAGTGTCCACTTATCAGAGAGCACATTTGGCCTTTGGTTTTCTGAGATTGGCTTACTTCACTTAGCATGATATTATCCATTTACCTGCAAATGCCATAATTTTATTCTCTTTTATTGCTGAGTAATATTCCATTGTGTATATACACCACAGTTTCATCATCCATTCATCTATTGAAGGGCATCTAGGTTGGTTCCACAGTTTAGCTATTGTGAATTGAGCTGCTATAAACATTGAAGTGACTGTGTCATTGTAGTATGCTGTTTTTAAGTCCTTTGAATATAAACTGAAGAGTAGGATAGTTGAATCAAATGATGGTTCCTTTCCCAGAGTTCTAAGGAATCTACATACTGCTTTCCAGATTGGTTGCACCAATTTGCAGTCCCACCAGTAATGTTTGAGTGTGCCTTTTCCTCCACATCCTTACCAACACTTATTGTTGTTTGTATTCTTTTATTTATTTATTTGGTACTGGGGATTGAACTCAGAGGTACTCAACCACTGAGCCACATCCCCAGCCCTATTTTGTGGTTCATGTAGAGACAGGGTCTCACTGAGTTGCTTAGTGCCTCGCCTTAGTGCCTGAGGCTGGCTTTGGACTCCTGATTCTCCTCTCTCAGCCTCTCAAAGTGCTGGGATTACAGGCATGCTCCACCATGCCTGGCTTGTTGTTTGTATTCTTGATAACTGCCATTATGACTGATGTGAGATGAAATCTTAGAGTAGTTTTGATTTACAGTTCTCTAACTGCTAGAGATGTTGAACAATTTTTCATGTATTCATGTATTTGTTGATTGATTGTATATCTTCTTCTGAGAAGCATCTGTTCAGCCCCTTAGCCCATTTATTCATTTGACTGTTTGTTTTTTTTTTTTTGGCATTAAGTTTTTGAGTTCCTTATATATCCTGGATATCAGTGCTCTCTATCTGATGTGCATGTGGCAAAAATTTGCTCCCAAAATGTAGGCTTTCTCTTTATCTCATTGATTATTTCTTTTGCTGAGAAGAAGTTTTTAGTTTGAATCCATCCCATTTATTGATTCTTGAATTTATTTCTTGCACTTTAGGAGTCTTGTTAAGTCAGGGCCTAATCCGACGTGATGAAGGTTTGGGCCTACTTGTTCCTGCAGGTGTAGGATCTCTGGTCTAATTCCTAGGTCCTTGATCCACTTTGAGATGAGTTATGTGCATGGTGAGAGAAAGGGTTTAGTTTCATTTTGGTGCATATGAATTTCCAGTTTTCCCAGCACCATTTGTTGAAGAGACTATCTTTTCTCCAGTGTATATTTTTGGTTCCTTTGTCTAGTATGAGATAACTATATTATGTGGGTTTGTCTCTGTGTCTTCTATTCTGTACTGTTGGTCTGCATGTCTATTTTGGTGCCAATATCATGCCATTTTTGTTACTATTGCTCTGTAGTATAGTTTAAGGTCTAGTATTGTGATGCTACCTGCTTCATTCTTCTTGCTAAGGATTGCTTTGGCTATTCTGGGTTTCTTATTTTTCCAAATAAATTTCATGATTGCTTTTTCTATTTCTACAAGAAATGATGTTGGGATTTTAATTGGAATTGCATTTAATCTGTATAGTACTTTGGGTAGTATGGCCATTTTGACAATATTAATTCTGCCTATCCATGAGCGTAGGAGATATTTCCATCTTCTAAGGTCTTCTTCAATTTATTTCTTTAGTGTTCTATAGTTTTCATTGTAAATGTCTTTTACCTCTTTTGTTAAATTGATTCCCAAATATTTTATTTTTTTTTGAGGCTATTGTTAATGAGGTAGTTTTCCTAATTTCTCTTTTGGAAGATTCATCAGTGATGTATAGAAATGCATTTGATTTATGGGCATTGATTTTATATCCTGCAACTTTGATGAAATCATTTATTAATTCTAGAAGTTTTCTGGTGAAATTTTTTGGATCCTCTAAGTATAAAATCATCTAGTTGACAAATAATGATATTTTAAGTTCTTTTCCTACTTGTACTCTTTTAATTTCTTTCATCTGTCTAATTGCTCTGGCTAGAGTTTCAAGGACTATGTTGAATAGAAGTAGTGAAAGAGGACATCCCTGTCTTGTTCCCATTTTTAGAGGAAATGCTTCCAATTTTTCTCCATTTATTATGATGTTGGCCTTTGGTTTTGCATAGATAGCTTTTACAATGTTGAGGTATGTTCCTATTATCCCAGTTTTTCTAGTGTTTTGAACATGAAGAGGTGCTGTATTTTGTCAGATGCTTTCTCAACATCTATAGAGATAACCATATGATTCTTGTCTTTAAGTCTATTGATGTGATTAATTACATTTATTGAATTTGTATGTTGAACCAACCTTGCATACCTGGGATGAACCACACTTGATCATGGTGCAATATCTTTTTAATATATTTTTGTATGCAATTTGCCAGAATTTTATTGTGAATTTTTGCATCAATATTCATCAGGAATATTGGTCTGAAGTTTTCTTTCTTTGATGTTCCTTGGTCTGGTTTTGGAATCAGGGTGATATTAGCCTCATAGAATGAGTGTGGAAAGGTTCCCTCAGTTTCTATTTCATGTAAAAATTTGAGGAGAATTGGTATTAATTTTTCTTTGAAGGTCTTTTCGTTAGGGTGAGATTGCCAAATTTTCTGTTGTTTGTTGATTATGAATTAAAAGTATAGTTGCAACATTAGATATTTAAAACATTGTATGTTCCAGAAGCTTTCTGAGCAAGGTTATGCTTAATAGTGATGCACAAAGAGAGGACCCTCTTTTTCATTTCTTTGATTTTTCTGCAAAGTATACATATGAATGCAATCATATTTAGGTTTCACTTACCTCTGGGAAGACTTCCTAGATTGCCTGAGTCTCAAATTTTGTTGGCCCACTGCTTTTTTAGTCCTGTATTGGCCTTTTCCTTGTATGTATTTCCTACTACTGTATGAACTTGTGAGCACAAGAAACATAAGTGTTCAGACTATGAGTATTTCCCTATTGAATTAAAAGTATGAAAGAATTCTTAGGTTGGTGGAGTTTAGTGAATGAATACGTTTAATGTTGGATGCAAGAATTCCTTATAATCTAGATAACAGCATAAAAGAATAGTAAGCAGCTATAAAAGACTTTCTCATGTTCAACCACCCTTACTTTAATTTTAAAAAAATGTTAAAAAAACGCAGAAAAGATGCATCTGTGTTGTGTTGTATTATTTATTCCTTGAAGAAGACAGTTTACTACAGCAAAAGATACGGATTTAAAGCATTTCCCGTTTTTGACGTCAAATAAATTAAAAATAAATCAATAAATAAGGGGGCAATGTTTCATGATGAAATCTTAACCTCATTTCTTCCATAAGTTTATGATTATGACTTACAAAATTAGGAATATAATACTTGACTTAAAATATAGGTACATGGTTAGTAACATTAATAGCATATTATCCATCCAAATAATTGTAGATATTATCATTATTGGCTTGTATTCTTTGGAGGGCCATGATTTGCAAAAGTTTCATAAAAAAATCAAATCAAATTCAAATGAAAATCAGATTTCCTCCTTTCTCAAGAACTTGAAAATCTATAGTTATGATAAAGCAGTGATCTTTAGTTTCAATACATTAATAATGACAAAGCATTTATATATTAAAATATTCTCTTGTAGCAGAATAATTTCTTGTTTTCTATATCAGAGTTCTAAGTTTAAGTTTCAAGGACTTGAAATTGGAATTTTTATCTGCAGAGCAAGCTAACCTCTCAACACTCATATTTTCATTTAGGTAACTTTGAAAATAGAAGATGGTATTGCTTCTTTTAAAAATCATAGAAGTGCCCAGCAACAAGCTATTCTAGACAATGGCTCATTTAACATCTGCCTCCACCCTTGATTATATCCTGTAGTAAAGAGTATTTGCCATATTCATTACATGTTTTTTTCTAATCCCATTTCCGCTGTCTCCTCAATTTGCAATCAGAGATTGTGCTGCATGAAGTAATCTGTTTTGAAAATAAACAAAAAGCTATTGGACTCTACCAGTATGTGCAGAATATTCCCCTGCCCTGAATTAGATCTTTCATACTTAGTTGAAGTGATCATATATGTTAGTGTAAACAGCAGATTTAAAAAGAGATTAGGCTCATTTATTATGAAGGGTAAATGGTTAATAGGATTTTTTTAAAGCACTTTCAGATGTGAATCACTGGCTTAAACACCGAGTATGTTAGCTATGAACAAAAGTTTTTACCTTCTGAAAATACATTGGTGATTTTAGACTCATTCTTGGTTTCCCCTGTAGATGAGGGCCCAACTTCCAATTATACTTAATTTGGCACTGCTGATGGGAACCTGACAGGTGACACTTGAATGTCTCTGGAGTCTAGTACTACAGAACCAACCCATCTCAGGAGTGAAGCACTACTCAAAACTTTTCTTGAACCATAGTTCAGTTCAGCTATATGAAATAAATCCTTCTGTAGCAATCATGTAGGGATAATTCACAGAGACTAGTGAGTTTTAAGAGATACACTTTTCAAAGTTCATTGACATGTGGGCTCACATCAGATTTTTATTTTACATTTAGGATACTGCTTTTCTTTTATAGCAGTATGTGTGTGTGTTTATGTGTGTAACTATGCTTTCCCCCAAACCATAGGTTATGTTGTAGTCATATTTAATCAAGGAGTGTTGCTCTTACTTGAACACTGGTGTAATAATGATTTTTCTTAAAATCTGCCAAGGTCAATGTGTCTTTGATAAAACATATACATTTGAATTTACTGCATTTGAACAAAAATAGCTGTAATAATTCAATAAGCACATGTGAACAAAATGAGAAATAAAACATTATTTTAAGCATTAACATCTTCATTTAAGGGTGGAGATTGTTATTGCTAAACTTTCATTGTATGAATTCAATATTTTGCCAGCATGACTGCCCTCTCCTCCCCTCTCTTTTACCCCTCTAAATAGTTGGTAATCATTTGTCAGATTGATGTTTAAGCCTTTGCATGTTTCAGAGTCCAGCATCATAATTTATGGCCTTGTGTGGGGGGGGGGTGGCTGGGTGAATAGGTGCATTTCAGTCCTTGCTGATTGTATTGGATGAGTTTATTGTTTCTTCTTATGTCATTGTTGTTAAATGTGCACTGGAGTCCCTTAGGCACCTTCCAAAGATAAATTGAAGTCATAATTGTCCTGAACACATTGACCAAATTGTAGACCTGTACATGTCTCTTTGAATATTTGGTCACTTTCTATTTCTTACAATTTTCATGCAAGTTACATTTTTAAAATGTTATTTTCAAAACTTCTTTATCATAAGATGAAAATTATTAAGTGTAGAAGCATGATAATCACAGGCAAGTGTAAAAAAAAAACTCAGGGGTCATATTATTGAAAAATTCTTCACTGTTAACATTTTCCTCTAATTACTTCAAGTCTTTTGTATATATATATAAAATAATTAGAAATCACTAATTGTTCCATATTGCATAACCTATTTTGTTGCCAACTTTTAAATCTAGTTTAATGTTTTAATTAATTAAAATCTAATTCAATGTATATGTTTTTATGTGAATATCAATTTAAATACCTGCACAATAATTCAGTCTTTCATGTTTAAACTCTGAACATAGCCAACACAACCATGATTAAATTGTCTATTCACTCACAGGCAGAAATAGCATCTTGTAGATCTTATCTTTTTGCTGTGCCTTGTGAATTTCATAAGGTCCAGAAGAAATAAAAGGAAAAAAAATTAGAGTAGCTCTCTGTACACTTTCCCTCTGTTATTTGGAGTTCAGTATTTTATTATATGATCTGACTGTTACTATTCATATTGCAATACATATTGAAACATAAGAATATTAAATTAATAATGTATTAGCTACTGATATTGATTATTGTAATTTTTCTCCTTTCCTATAAATAGAACTCTATATACAGTGATTTGGAAACAGCATACATATAGACACTGACTTAGAATAGTTAGACTTATATATTTTTTATTTTATAGTGAACTAACAGCAACACATGTTCAGCAGAAGCTGTACTTCAAATTTTGAATTTCTGTCTTCTCCCAGGCTAACAATCTGAGCTATGTTAGTCTCATGGTGCTGAGCAGTGGTAGTGAGTCTCTGCTCCCTGTGGACCACTGATCGTAAGGGTGAACAATGTTAGGCTGTGGTGTACAAAGTTGCCACCATTTTTGGATACAGGTACACAATAAGTTACATGAGGTGTTCAATACTTTATTATAAAATAGGCTTCATGTTTGTTTTAATCCCAGCTGTGACCAAAAATATCTGAAGAAAACAATTAGAGGAGGAAAGGTTTACTTTGGGGCTCACGGTTCTAGAGGTTTCAGTCCACAGAAGGACGTCTCCATTCCTCAGGCCTTGAGGTGAAGCAGAATATCATGGTGGAAGAATGTGGTAAAGGAAAGTAGCCCAGGGCATTGCAAAGAGAAGCAGAGAGAGCTGCTCCATTAGACAGATACAAAATATATATCCCAAATGCACACCCCCATGACCCACATTTTCCAGTCACACACTACCTGCCTTTAGTTACTATTCAGTTAATCCCTTTCTGGGGATTAATTTAATGATTGTGTTAAGGTTCTCATAACCCAATCACTTTACCTCAAAGCCTTCTTGCGTTGTCTCACACATGAGCTTTTGAGGAACACTTCACATCCAAACCATAACAATGTTAGATGATTTCATCCCACTGTAGACTAATGTCATCTCCAACCACAGGCTAACATGGTCAGAGCACATTTATGGTAGGAAAGGCTAAGTTACAATATTTGGTAAGTTAGGTGTATTAAATGCATTTCTGATTGATGATTGTGATGGTTTTATGGGGATATAGCCCTACTGTCAGTTGAGGAGCATCTATATAAGCAGCATCAGAGTTGATGAACAAATTGCAACAAAGTATAATGTGGATTATTTTAATGTGTTTAAGGGAGATGAACTAGGAGATGAACTGGTAGATGAACTGGTAAGAAAACCATCACACCATTCTTAAATTGGGTTTAAGTGCTTCAAATGGAATTAATCTATGAATGCAATATGGAAATAATGGAGATTAAGAACTGGTAGGAGATAAAAGTGAGATTGAGAATGCATGAGGCTGGCGGGGGAAGAAGGCAAACCAGGGTGGCGTGTATTATACTACGAACATAATGGTGGGTTGTTTTGTAAGACTGACCCCTGAAAGGAGTCCTAGTGGGACAGATCCATATTTTAGGAAGATTGAGTCATATCATTTTGTGTGCTGTCATTAAGAACACTATCACAAAATTATGGTTATAAAATTGGGTAGGAAAGTAGGTATATATTTAAAATAAATAATCATAGCAAGTTACAGATTTAAAAATGCTAAAATATTTGACAACAAAATACAGAATAAAAACTGAATATATTCATTAATAGAAGTGTTCACAGACAATTTTTATTATTTTTTGTGCATTTTGGGCAGCATACGCTGCTTCTTTGTATGCAATATCATCTCATATGGAGAGTATAATTAATTCTTTCTTTTATGATGGTTGATTGGAAACAGTTCTTTATTATTCATGGTTTAGAAAAGTTTCTTTCTGCCTCACAATTTATTACTGATAATGTCATGTAATATTTCAGGATTGTTGTCAAATCTGAGAACCTAGAATTTAAAATTTCTTTTGTGCAATGACTAATCTTAAGCACTCCTTGATTCATGACATTAATAAACTCTCTCCTGTCCTTGTCACCAGTGCTCTTTATGCTACCTTCATTGGTCAAAGTTTTCATGCTAAATCAGAAAGAATTTCAAATCTTTTTGCAACAATTCATTTTTATTATGTACATTGTATAAATCCTCAATTTATTATTCTATTTAAAAATTTCCTCTTCCACTTACAGACTTCTTTGGTATAACCTGAGATGTTTCTGTTGTTATAATTCACTTCCCCAAATTAGAATATTTTTATTTTGTTTATTTCATTTAATTAGGAAGAAATTTACATATGGTGAATGCAAAAATCATAATTGGACAACTCAGAGATTCTATAAGCATATAAAGGTGTAACTTGCGTTGTACTGGAGATATAGATCTTTCCATGAGCCCAGGAATTTTCCATTTGGACTTTCTAGTTGGTTCCCATCCCTGTTCCCCTGAAGGCAACAATTTTGCTCTTTCTGACACTATAGATTAGTTTTGCCTATTTTCGTGCTTCATAAAAATATACCAGTTTATTTTCTCATTTGTCTGTCATTTGTTTTATTAAAAATAATCTTTTTGTGTCATTCTTCTTATCATATGTAGGAAAAGGTTCTTCTTTATTAAAAAGTCATAAGTTGGATTCCATTAATATGTTTATTACAAATTTTATTGTTTATTACAATTTATAAATTTATTTATAATTTGCTTATCTTCTTTTGATGAGAATTCAGGTTGTTTTCAGTTACAAGCTACTTTGACCATATTTTTCAAGTTGTTCCAGTACGATTTGTTGGGAAAATTGTCATGATTAAATGGACTTGGTAATTGAGATAATGGATCTCCCATTTGTTAAACTATTTTTTACTCATAAAATTCTACACTGTTTTCATTATAGTAGATTATGAGTAGAGCTGAGATAAAAATTCTTGTACAAATATTTTTGTTGCTATGTTTTTAATTTCCTGAAGATAAATAAGTGCAATTCTTGTGCCATAAGATAGGAATATATATAACTTCATGAGAATAACAAATACTTCAAAATTTCTGTATCATTTTTCACTGTTCATTGTGGGAATTGCCAGTCTTAAATTCTCCATCCTACTTAGTGAATTTCTTTGTGTTAATTTGCATTTGCTCTGTCCCAAATGATTTTCATCACTCTGAAGAATAATGTTGAGAATATTTTAATATGATTTTTATCTATTGCTGTACTATCTGTTGAAATCTTTTGTGTGTCTTTACTTCTTCATAGTTCTGTTTATTTTTTTGGTAAGGGTCTTTATGTAATCTAGGTTCAAGTTCTTTTTCAGTATGGGCATTGGTCCTATACTTTTCCCAGTCTTTGGCTTACTTTTCCTTGTCTCAATAATGAATTTTGACGAAATAAAAGTGAACATCATTGTTTCATTCTCAGTTAAGAAATGATTATTGCATCCCACTTGCATCAGACATCTAATATATTCTCTTGTTTTCTTTTGAAACTGAATAGTCTTCACTTTTAGGTTTAGTTGTATGTTACTTGTTGAATTAATATTTCTATATAATGTGAGGTAGAAATTTGGGTTAACGTTACTCCAAACTTGATTAAATTATTACATAACTTTTGCTGCAAAAAGGTGTGTTTTCCCAACTGAACAGTTTGGTTTCTGTGTAAATTTAATTTTATAGTTTATAGTTTTGTCCTATTCCTCTGTCTATCATACACAAGGTGCACTGATTATATATGAGCTTGATTGTTATAGATTCAGGGTAAAAATTTATGTATTAAATTGATTAGATTAAAGATACCCGGTAGTTGGTAAAACATTATTTCTACATGGGTCTTTGAGAATATTTCCAGAAGACATTAGCATTTGATCACTAGACTAAAGATGATTCCCCACTCACTGATGTGGGCAGGCATCAGTCAATGTCTTGAGGGTCCAAATATTAAAAAGTGGAAGAGGTGCAAATTGACTCTCTGTCCTTGAGCTGGGACAGCTTCCTTTCCTCATGACCTCAGATCTTACATGTCTAGGTTCTCAAGTCTTTGGACTCTAGGACTTACACCAGGATCACCATTGCTCATCCCTCCCATTTCTCAGGCCATGGGTCTCAGACTGAACGCTGTCCTAGTGACTTCCCTGGTTATTAGTCTGTAAGACTCAGAGTGGCTTTCACCACTTTCCCTGCCAACTCTCCAGCTTTTAGACTGCACATTGTGTAGATTTTCAGCCTCTGTCCCTGAATAAATCCCTTCTCATATGCCTACTCTATGTATCCTATTTGTTTTGTTATGTTTTTCTGAAGAATTTTTTTTTGTACGGGTGATTGAACTCGGGCACCTGACTGAGCTATATCCTCAGTCTTATTTTGTATTTTATTTAGAGGCAGGGTCTCCCTGAGTCGCTTAGTGCCTCGGTTTTGCTGAGACTGGCTTTGAACTTGAGATCCTCCTGCCTCAGCCTTCCTAACTGCTGGGATTACAGACATGTGATACCATGCCCTGCCAGAATCTTATCTATTATAACAAGTAGTATGAATGTTCAACTTTATTACAATTATTGTATCAATTTTTCTGAAAAGATAAAGGCCGGTTGGCATAATAATTTGAACTGTGAATTGTGTTCAATCTAAATATCATTTAGAATAGAATTCACAGCTTAACAATAGTCAGTGTTTTGGTTTGGATGTGAGGTGTCCCTCAAAAGCTCATGTATGACTACTGCTGTAATTCTACATCATGTACACGCAGAAGAATGAGAAGTTATACTCCATTTATGTACGACACGTCAGAATGCATTCTACTGTCATGTATAACTAATTAGGACAACAACAACAACAACAACAAAAGCTCATGTGTGAGATAATTCTAGAAGGTTTGGAGGAGAGCTGATTGGATTATGACAGCATTAATTCAATTGTAAATAAATCACCTGATGGGATTAATTGGGTGATAATTGAAGACAGGTGGGTGGAGAAGGTGGAGCATTGGGGCATGGCTTTGGGGTATATATTTGTATTTGGCAAGTGAAGATCTCTCTCTCTCATTGATTCCTGATTATTATCTAAACTGCCTTCTTCTGCCACACTCTTTCACCATGATGTTCAGCCTTACCTCAGATCTGAGGAATGGAGCTGGCTGTCAATAGACTGAGACCTTGGAAATCATGAGACCCCAAATATACTTTTCCTCTTGTACACTTATTCAGGTTGGGTCTTTCAATCACAGTAGTGAAAAAGCTGACTAAAACACTGTCTGTTAATTAATAAACATGATGTATTTATACATTTGTTATGTCTTTATATGTGTATGCATATATATTAGATATATTGATTTTCAGTTAAGTGTAAATTTATTACATATCTGTTAGTAAGTCTATCCTTTATATTTTTTGTATGTGGTAGTTTTACTTTTTTTCATTCTTTTGATGGGATTATATATAAATATAAATAATTCTTTAGTATTCCCTTTATATTTGACAAATTTGGTATTTTACTCATTAGTATAATAGTATTTTGCAGATTTATTTTGATTTTCAGTGCAAACAATTAAGTCTTTTAATAGGAGATTCTCACTATTTCTTTTTCACTACAATGCTGAATAAATGAAGTTGATATTTTTGCTTTATTCTCTGTTTCAGGAAAGAGTGTCAATATTTCATCATGAAATATGATGCTTGCAATAAGTTTTACCTCGATGCCATTTATCATGTCAAAAAAATCTCCTTTTATTCCTAGTTAGCTGAGAATATTTTTAGATATGAATATATGTGGAATTTGTCAAATTCTTTTTCTACAGTGATTGAGCTTTTCATATAGTTTTTCTCCTGTTTCTGTTTGTTGTATTAAATAGTGTCCATTGAAAAACCATGGCCACTTGAACTACAGAATATGACCTTTTAGGAAATATAGCCTTTGTAGATGCAATCTAGTCATAATGAGGTCTTATTGGATAATGGTGAGTTCTAATCTGAATACTGTTGTGTCTTTATAAGAAGAGAGAAATTTCGGCCTAGGAACACATAAAAGAGAATGTCCTGTGAAAACAGAATCAGAGATTGCCGTTATGCATCTAGAAGTCATGGGATGCCAAGAACTGCCTGCAACCACCACAGGCTAGGCGAGAAGCATGGGATCGATTATTTGTTAGAGCCTTTAGTCATAACAGCCCTTCCAGTACTTTGGCTTTGCACTTCTAGCTCCAGAACTCGAACAGATAATATTTCTGGGTTTTTTTTAGCCATTCTGTGGGCAATTGTTATAACTCCAAGAAACTATTACGGATTTTGGTATTAGTTTCCCAAAATATCATTCCCAAATATAAGTTTTCTGAGAAGCAGACTTGATGGATATTTATGTGCAGGATAGTTTTTTTCTGAATCAATGTTTTTTTTTTAATATTTTTTTTTAGTTGTTGATGGACACAATGTCTTTATTTTTATTGTTTTGTATGTGGTGCTGAGGATATATATGTTTTGTACCAGGGATTGAACTCAGGGGCACTCGACCACTGACCCACATCCCCAGCTTTATTTTGTGTTTTATGTAGAGACAGGGTCTCACTCAGTTGCTTAGTGCCTCGCTGTTGCTGAGGCTGGCTTTGAACTCGCAATTCTCCTGTCTCAGCCTCCCTAAGTGCTGGGATCACAGGTGTGCGCCACCGCGCCCGGCAGGATTTATATTTGATCACAACAAAGGCCTCAACTAATAATGGAGATGACTTGGGAATAGACATCCTTTAGAATTTTCCAAGTTGAGGAAAAAAGCCTGGGTTTTTATAATCCTATATCACTCACTCACTTCTATCAGCTTCAATCCTAGCATCCACTAGGGTCCATACCTTGCAGTGCTGGAATTTACCTGTTTGTACTATTTATGAGAGCAGCTCTTTTAGGATGCTAGTGGTCCTGTTTTCCTGAAAGAAAGTTTTAAGAGGGATGTTAGTGAGATGAACTGCATTCTCTGCAGGTGCAGCTGATATTGAGTCTACAACTAATACTTATGATCCATGATCCATGGTTTCTTAACTTCATCCTACTTTTTCCTCATTCACATGTGCTCCTCTGCAATAGAACAATTCAGATCATAATTCATGAGGAATCCTAGTACATGGTAATTGTGTACTTCACAGGTTTTGGCTTTTACACTTGTCCTAATTCCACTTACATAAATACAAAAGAATGAAAGAATGGCTAATTTGATATCCTTGCCATCAAATATAGGCTTAACTTCTCCCATTGTATAAAAATAGCCAAAATTGCTCCTGATGCACATGGCCAATAACACTTGTTATGTAATGATTCCTTTTCTTATAGACTGGTATCTCAATATACCAGGGTCTCACTGATATGTGCTTATTATTTCAGGGTTTCACTGAGTTGCTTAGCACCTTTCTTTTGCTGAGGCTGGCTTTGAACTTGGGCTTAACAAACTCAGGCACCAGTCTTAGTTTGAAATTTAGTGAGCTGTGTTACTTTGTTTCTTGATGCAATCATTCTTCTGGATATCAAGACCTCTAACTAAGCTCACTAATTCTGGAGCTGTGCAGTGTGGAGTGCAATCACACAAGTGGATCACTGGGAGAGATGGTAAATGAGATAATTGTTGATTCCAAATTTTGTTCACTAGACATCTCTCTTAGTGTGTTTGGCTGTTATTACAGAATGCTATAGGTTATGTGTATTATAAATAACAGAAATTTATTTCTTACAGTTTTAGACATTGAGGAATACAAGTTCAAGGTATCAGCAGTTTCATTAGGGCTTATTTTTCTGGTTCATAGATGGCACTGGGCCATCATGTAATTAAAAAAAAAGAAAAAGAAAAAGTAACTTCCTGGAGCTTCTTTTATTGGGAAATAGTCTCATTCATGAGAGCTGTTCTCATGACTTAGTTATTCCCAAAGGCTCTGTAATGCAGGGGTTCAGACACAGGAAACAAGGTGTGGGGCTCAGCAGATGGAAGAAGATGCAAGACGTAGTCAGGACTGCTTTATTCAGCAGTGGCAACAGCCTCCAGCATCCAGCTTCAACTTTAGCCCTCAGCCAGTTCCATTTTGCTCCCTATTAGCCCCTGAGTCTATTCCCTAGTCCCTTTTTATATGTAGGCCAAAGAAAGCATACTATCAAAAGGTTACCTAAGGGGGCACGTGCTCACAGGTTAATGTTTATGACCTTGAGAGTATAAGCTGAATAAGACTGTTTATCACCTTGACTAATCATAACACAGCCAGTTCCCAGCCACGGCTACACACTAAAAACATAACAAAGCCCTCTGGGATCC
This sequence comes from Geosciurus inauris, assembly GCA_004024805.1. NCBI lineage: Eukaryota > Metazoa > Chordata > Mammalia > Rodentia > Sciuridae > Geosciurus > Geosciurus inauris. The sequence continues at coordinate 76,098 of PVHX01001450.1, forward strand.
TTGGTGAGGGAGCCTAACTACGGCCATTTTAGGTTTGCCCCAATAGACTTTATCATCTCTAATACCATTAAATTGGTAACTAGGTTTCAGCATATGACTTTGGCATGAAGGAAGGCACAGATATTTAGACCATAGCATTCTTTTCCACACTTCTCAAAATTTATGTGCTTCTTATATGTAAAATACATTCATTATGTTCTAGTTGTTCCAAAAGTTTCAGCATTAACTTTACACTCTAAGTTCAAAGTCTCAGCTAAACATCATCTAAGTCACATATGACCGAGAGTCAAGATATAAATAATTCATTGTGAGGCAAATGCTCTCCATCAGGAATCCTGTGAAGTCAAACAAGTTATGTCCTGCTAAAACAGAACATTTCCATTGTAAAAAGGGAGAAGAAGGAAAGAAGAAGGGATTAATACGTCAGAAGAATGTCCAAAATCCAACAGAGCCAGTAACAAAATATTAAGGCTTGGGAATAGTCTTTGACTCAATGTCCCCTCTGCTAGATAAACTGATCAGGAATTGGAGTATCCAGCTGCAGAAGGCCCCACTCCTGCAAGTCCAGCTCATGCTGCTCATCTCACATGCTGCAGGCACATGCCTGTAGCCATCTTAGGCTGGAATAGCATACCAGTGGAATAAAATATCTCTGGGATTGAAAGGTATATCAAGTAAAATTTCATGCCCACTGGGATAGTTGAGAAGCCCTGTGCAGCAGGTGCCATACTGAGGGTGACTAAAGCCTCTCCATTGATGTCATTTGTCCTCTAAACCTTTGCCTTCTGGGCCTGTTGTTAGATAGATAGCCCTTAGAATCTCCTAAATGCCTTCAAAATCATTATTTGATTGTCTTGCACAATAGGTTCCTGTATTTTTAGATATCTGGATTATTTCCTTATCTCTCAGATGGTCATTTTGCTGTGCCATTGGAGTCTTCTCTCAAATACACTTTCTCATTTTTTTTCTATGTGGATAGTCTGAGAGTTTTCCAAATTTTAAGTTCTGCTTCTTTTCTGAAAGAAATCTATACTGAAAAAATTCCCTCCTATCACATTTTGCTAGAAATATTCACAAGAAGCCAAGCTCCACCTTCAGTATTTTGTTTAGAAGTTTCTTCAATCATCCTGTTTCATAACTCACACCTTCTACCTTCCATAAAACACTAGGATACAAACACAATTTGACCAAGTTCTTTCCTGCTTTATAATAAGCATTGCCTTTCTGGCAGTTTCCCATAACATTTTCCTTGCTTCTATCTGAGACTTCATCAGAATGGGCTTCACTGTTCATATTTCTACCAACATTCTATTTGTGACCACTCTGATATTCTCTAGGAAAGTTGACCCTTTCTCTACAGTTCTCATCCTCTCCCCTAAGCCCTCTCCTAACATTGCATTTACATTACGATAGTCTTTTTCTAGCATACTTCTCAAAATTCTTCCAAACTCTACCCATTTTTCAGTTCTCAAGTTACTTGCACATTTTAGGGTATTTATTTCAGCAACCCTCCCTCTCAATGAGATCAAATTTGTGTTTCAGTCATTCAGATGGCTATAACAAAACAGCGTGGACTAGGTGGCTCTAAAACAAAAATTTATTTCTTATTGTTGCAGAGGATAAAATGTACACAATCTAGGTGAAGGCAGATTCAGTGGCTGCAGGCATACTTCTTTGTTCATAGATGGCACATTTCTTTTTTCATACCTGGTAATTTCTCACTGTGTTCACATAATGCAAAGGGGGAAGGCAGATTTCTAAAGCTAATTTTTAAGGGCAGTGATTCTATTCATGAAGATTATGCCCTCAAGACCTCACCATTTTCCCAAAGTCCCACACCCCAATACCATTATGTTGGTAATTTAGTTTAAATATATGAATTTGAGGATAGGGCACACAAACATTCAGATCATAGGAATTCCTTATCTATTGGAGACAACTTTCCCAAAATGGATTATTGATTTAGAGTGTACTACATCCTGGAAAATGGTACCAACCTTTGAGCTCATGCCTCAGCTGTATTTTCAAAGTTTGATCTTTATCATTATCAGACCAACAGCTTTGTGCAGTATACTGTATGGATGTTGGTCACATGCCCATTGCCAAACCTCCTTTGGTATAAACACGACTTTCTTACTGATGCAATATTATGTTATATAGAATCCCACTGTGTTGACTTATATGCCTTAAAATCTCTAAAACAATTGCCTTGCAGAAAGGAAAAGCAAATAAATCCATATGCAGGAAAATACATATTGATTCTAGTCAAAATAAATCTCTGACCATTTTTGGTAGTCAGCTTTTTGTTACTGTTAACAAAATACCTGAGATAATCAACTTATAAGAGGAAAATTTTCTTTTGACTCAGTTTGGGGGGTTCCAATTCATGATCAGGAGGATTCATTAGTTTAGGCCTTTTGTTGTAAAGAGGTGCTGAGCATATCATGGCAAGTATGTGTGATGTAGCAAAAATGGTCACCTCATGGTAGGGAAGAAGTGAAGAGGAGAGGAAAGATGAGAGGCTGCAATCTCACTTTTCTCTTCAAGAGCATGGTCCTAGTAACCAAGACCTCCCACTCAAACCTATCTTTGAATGTTTTTACCACCTACAAATAGCACGATGGTGGGACTAAGCCTTTACACACAGGCCTTTGGGGGCCATTACAGATCCAAACTATAGCACATTTCCAGGACTGCAAGTGTCCAAGGAAGTCAATTTATCATCAGTTAGCCAATTGGCCTGCAAGTGCTGAAGTGCTGGATTAATGACTCAGCATTGGTCTCTATTGTTGCCAGGATGGGCAGTATGTAGCAACAGTACCTGGACCAGACTTGATGAGTGTGAGTCTGTGCTGTTAGATCCTGTATAGCTTCTATGCCAGCCACCATGCACCTATTGTGTTAGCACTAGATGTCTTTGCCTCCTTAATGAAGGATGCATATTATTGAGCATTAAAATGAGATAAACTTGGTATCCATTCCCATGGATTTTACCTTAACCTATAATAAAACATGTGATTGAAATTATCATGCATTGACTGGGTGCTCAGGTATATGTAGAAAATATGGGATGGGTCTGAAGTACCAACATCACTAGTAAGAAGCCTCCCACTTTGCTAATTTTGTCTTTGCAGCCAGAGAATCTATACTTTTTTTTTTTATAATTTATTTAAATGCATTTCAAGTCATAGTACATATATAGAGCTCAAATTTTTCCATTTCTCTGGTTGCAAACCAGATAGAGTCACACCATTTGTGTCTTCATACATGCACCAAGGATGGTAATGACGATCTCAATCAACCATCTTTACTATACCCATTCCCCTCTGCCTCCCCAGAGAATCTGTGCTTAAGTTGGTTTTCACTCTCTGCCTAGGACTCCAACAGGAAGAACTTAATATATTGTGCTATTTTGTCATCTAAGTCCCATCTTATCAGGAAGAATCACTATATAAAGTGTAATAGAATATTATAGGAACTTCAAGCTTTTTAAAATTCCTTCTGCTTTTAAGCTTAGTGTCAGACTGATCTTCTCATCCAACTAAGTAGCGTTAGCTAGTAGAAAGAGTAGTCTCTAGGCTTGCCAACTGGGGAACAATTATCACTAAATGTGGCTAATACAAATATTTTAAGTTCCACTGAAAGCAACTTCCAGTAAGAAGAATGGTAAATGTCCTTGTTATGTGTCTGTGTGTACCACCTTCAGAGAACTAAGAGCTCAAAGTTTTCATTTGTATAGTCGGGAAAGAATATTAACTGCATCTCTGAATTTATGTAACACCTTGCTGCTGAATTCACATCCTGAGTATCATAGAGATTAAGAGACTAAACATGTTCAGAAAGTAGGCAAAAAAGACGCATTTGCATAAGTACTACTTTATCAGAGATAGAATTTTCCTTTAGTGCAGTGCCAAGTGATTGCTTCAGTCACAAGCTCAGATCTGTGGGAAAGCTGGTTTGACTCCTGGGTGACCAAATCTGTAGTGACTCTTCTACGGCTGAGCCTCAGGTACGATACGCTGTACTAAATCTGGACCCCCTTTAAAATGTTATTATCTCCCCCACTGGTTTAATTTATGTATTTAATTTTAGTTTCCAAGGTGCAATATGGCTAATTACAAGAGAACTGCAGAACCTTACAAGTGAAATTTTTGCTTTTATAATTTGTGCCCCATCAAAGATAATAATGTACATTTAATTTCCTTAAAAAAGATAATTATGCTAATAGAATTATTTGAATAAAAATTTGTACTTCGTGCTGGATTATGTTCTGTACCTACTAATTTATATTAATACAAGTCAGTAAGAAATTTCTAATACACTATTTCAGCCCTGAGCTGGCAAGTTTGGGAATATCACACAGGTACCACCTTTTCCCTTAACATGCTGGGGAGAAAGTACTGTGTCATAGTAGTTGAAGACCAGAATTCCTAGTAGATAAAATGTCACAGAGGATATCATCTGCCTGTGATGTATAAACCAGACAATTTGGAAGCAAAGACTTTGATGGAGAGTATAAAACAATTTGTGGAAGTATGAGACCAAAGCCAGCATTTTTGCTAATAATTTTGTACTGATTATAAAAACCAAATCAGGGTTATATGGGCAGGCATTTTCCGTCAAGAGCTTTTATCTCTAAATACTAAGAAAGACTGTTTAGAAGTCAAATTCATTCTCCTGTTAGGCCTCACAAAGCCATATTGAAAGAAGGTAGAGAGGCACATTAAGAACCAAATGGTCTGGGTCAACTGCTGCCAATTTTACTCACTTCTTCTACATGGGAAATTTTTTCTTAAGTTCCACTTGTTTAATTTTTTATAATAAAACCACCCATTTAGGGAAACAATTAGAAATTACTATTAGTTGCAGAGTTTACATTTAATATACCTGAATGGAGGGACAGTACTGATTACTGGTCATTGAAGCACATATCCTTCCTGTGCAATTTTTTTTTCAGATTTTATTGCTGTGTTAATGAAACTCACTTGGCTTGTACTTAGAGACCTATGCCCATATTTCTACTTGCATGAATCACATAAAATAGAAAGTGAGTAAATTTTTTCGTATTTTCCTTTCTTGTTCTGGCTAATGCACTAAATAAAATTAAATGATTTGGCAAATATATATAGTATGTGCCATTTTGGGTTTACTGTGTGCCAGGTATTTGTTATTTGTGGTATTATACTATGGAGGCAGAAACAGTCTCTGCCTTCATGAGGTTATTACACATGTATTATCACAAATTTAAATGGTGTATAATTGAAAATATCTGTTATTTTTATTGTCCACAAATGTAATAAGCTCTTAGAGCATCATCCACAAAATACAGAACAATAATGAATGTAAACCTGCCAGTAGTGTTATTCCTGAGGGTCAAGATCAAGAGCAAGAATATGAGATTCAGAATCAAACAAACAAACAAACAAAAAACTCAGAAAAAAATCATGCTTGGGATATGTAATAATTTTAGCTTAGTCCCTTCCATACTCTGAGTCTCATGATAGAGGCAATTATAATACTTATCTCATAAGATAGTTTTCATTGGAGTGGTGATAAAGTAAAATGAAACAATGTATATAAAGGGAATAGTAATGGTTAATACATTGTAGGCATTTAGTAATTATTAACTATTAAAATTAATAGCAGTTTATGAATCAGTTTAGTAACTCTTCAAGTACATTTAACATACTGATGCATCCTTACATTAAAAAAAGATCTCAACTCAATAGAAAATTAAAAATAAACAATATTTTATTACAAACTTAGTGGGGAAACAAAATTTATTGAAAGAGTTTTTAAGAATTATTTTGCTATCACAGTTTCTTGAATCTATCATTTAGGAAGTACTGCTATTGTTCTTCAAAAGCAGAGAAGATGGTGGATGATTATAAAAAGTCTTAATTTTCTTTAAGTAGAAATAATAAATTGTACAATAAATCATACAATTCTACAATAAATTGTAGAATGAGAATTGTGGTCCAGCAACCTTATTTCAGAGATTAGAAAACAGGCAGAGAGATGGGAAAATAAGGATATCAAGAATATTTTTAAATTTTTTAAAATTTTGAACACTTCACAAACTAAGAAGAAACATGGTGACTTCTTGTACTCAGGGATGCGTTGCCAGCACCCCCATCAGAGGGGTGCATTTGTTATAGCTGATGAACCCACACTATAAATCTGTGCAAACACACTGAGTTCTTGTGACCTGCTTGTGCCATTAAGATATTTTAAATGTGTCTTTTGCTCATGGGGAGTCATCTCTTTGGTGATACTTACATTTACTTTCTTTTTACACAATAAATCAAATAAAAAGTAGTGGTGGCAAACAGCCAAAATTTTAGATGATTCTTAAAATTAAGACTCATGGGATCCATTCTCAAAGTGGGTGGTCAAAGTCATTGTTCTGCAATGATGGGTTTGCTGTTTTTTAAATCAGCAATGTTGGCCTTTCATCCTGCAAGTTCAATTTTTTTCCTGAATTTTGGCTTGTGTGCCTGAGGACTTATTTGCCTATAAATTACATTAGAAAATTAATACTAAATTAATGCTAAAGAAAAGTGCTCCCATTCTTCTGGGCCTTTGGGCTGCAATGAAAGCTTGTTATATTCTAGCTTACGGGAAATTCTAGGGTTTTTAGTCTATTCTTTTTCTAATAAGCTCACAAGAGATGTTTTCTGTGCTTTGGAAAATTACAGATGTTTCATTAATTGTTCCTCTAAATTAGCTTGTCTGAGGTTATTCTGCCCTTGGAAAATTAATTGTTCCTTTCTATGTGTTCTCCTGCTATTCTGCTCACACCATTATTGTAGCACAGAACACACTGTCGTATAATTTTCTATGTACATTACCTGTGTTCCCCAGAAGACCTGGAGCCATGTGAGAGCAGCAGCCTGCCACCTTTACTGTTCGTAGGCCAACATCTAACTCTAGTGAGGGTCCAGGCTAGACTTGTTCCATGGTAGTGTCAAGTACTAATACATATTTCCTGAAGTTTGTTAAAGTAGGTATTTCTCATTAAGGATTTTTTGTTTGTTTTTGTAATAGGATATTTCAAAAAATATATTTTGTAATAGGATATTGTTTTTGTAATAGGATATGTCCTATTACAAAATGAGTGCTTACTGTTTGCATTGTTTTTATACTATCTAATCAGCACAATAAAACATATATCTCTATCCTCATTTTGTATATAAGGAATTTTTTACCCAACGCACTTTAGAAAGCTGTCGAGGTTTGCAAAGTTCCAAAACAATTAGGATATGAAATTGTGACTTTGCCCTCCGAAGCCATAACTCTATTATAAAATCTCATTCTCAGACATGAAAATCCAGGCTAAAGTTAAGGAGAAACTGACAGTCAAACCAGAGACAGAGAATTATCAAAAGCACAAGGCACATCATAACCACAAAGAAGGAAAACATTTCCTATAATATAAAGGAAGAAAAAGGAATATTTCAGTTCTTTAGTGATTATCTTAATAAGTTGGTGCTGCTATAACAAAACACCTGGAAACTGAGCAATTGAGTTTATGAGAAAAAAGGAGGCATTTTCAGTTTTGCTTAGTTTAAAATACATATTAGGAGTTCTCTAAAACAAATAGCATATGTTGGATTTATATGTTTCTCCAAGGCCAATTTCCCTGCTTAAAGAAGAAAAAAATGGTGTTTTAGTCAGCTTTTTTCACTGCTGTGACTGAAAGACCCAACCAGAAAAACTGTAGAGGAGTAAAGGTTTATTTAGGAGCTCATAGTTTCTCAGTCTGTGAGAATGAGAAATGGCTGCCTCCATTCCTCAGGGCTCAAGGTGAGAGGCAGCACATCATGGCAGAACAGTGTGGCAGAGAATGAATAGTTGAAAGTATATACCAAAGTCCAGTCATGTTACTGAACTGATGAGACTGATTAGTAGGTAATAAATGGAGCAATGATAAACCAAGTACTGTACATCATTACTGAGTCTGTAGAGTCAAGCACAGTCCAATTTGTGGAGTCCTTTAAAGCATATGCTTAACACCCAGTGCATGGTCTGATGTTGTGCATGCTTACTGAAGGTTGGGCTTGTGTTGTGACTTAGCAGTTTTCAAAAGGCACTAAAGGAGTTAGTATGTTTAATCAAGCAAATAAACTATTTGGAATTCTTTTAAACATTATAGAATCTTTGTTACTTGGAAAAAAAGATGATGTCAATCATATCTATGATTGTATTATTAACTTAACACTTGGATCTGGTTGAAGACTTCATATCCTTTCCTGGTGTACCTCTGGTAGCATCCACTCATGGACTTCTCTTAGAAGTTTATCTTATTGTCCAATTTTTCAAAGTATTAAAAATAACACTTGCCCCCAAACCACCCCAAACATAAGTTCAAAGTACTTTTTATTTAGCTCTAGGACATGAATCTATTATATTCAGAGATTGTGAGTAACTCCCTTAATTCATTTATATTTTTACATTGAAGTGATTAAATGCCTACTAGTCATCTTTTTTTTTTTTTTTACAGTCTCCTTCAGAGATGTGCAGCCCTCTCAGTATTTCTCTACATTTTATCATCAACTTTTTGTCAGTTCTGCCCCTTTTTCCCTTCCAGCTTTTTCTGTCCCTTTCATTAACCTGCAGGAGTTTGCTCTATACCACAATATCCCTTTTGATTATCACACTAGGACTGGACGGCCCTTGCTATTCATCTGTCACAAGCTTCTTTATCATCTAGTCCTTGTATTATGACTCTACCAGCTGCGTGTTTTTCTTTCTGCTAGTGATACTCAGGAGATAGCTTAAGTGCCCAAAATCACATTCCAAAGCTATTCACAATTTTCTTTTCCTCAGGCTGAAATTCCATTGGTCTTGAGCAGGAAATATAGGTGATTTTGTAATTCTAAACTTGTCCTTAAAGTCTTTTCAGGACTAAGTTTTTAAGAACCACAATGCTTCATTGAAAGCTAATTGAAGAGAAGGACTCTTTGAAGAATAAGAAATTCTTTTGTCTTAATTCTGTCTTTTTATATTATTATGCATTTTGAATTGAAAATATTTGTTGAACAATTTGAGTAGGCAATATGTCAGTATGTATAAAGTATTAGGTCTAGTGCCACAAAAATTAAAAATACTATTGAGAAATCTGTGTATTTCATTTATTTTTGAATTGTATTTCCAGGGATAGAGATTTATTTGGGCTGGTAGATTCACAATACTTCCTCTTGTGAACTATGTAACCAAAGGTAAAGCTGCTTGAGAGATGTTATGCCCATTACATAATAGTCCAACTTACAGAATTATGCCTCAGCAAATCCTGACATTTCTGTTCATTAGATAGATGCAAATTATCTTAATTCTCTAAATATTTTTTTCTTCTCTGTTAAACCAAATGTGCTAATAATACCTACCTTACAATGTAAGGATTTAATGAGATCATCTGTATAAAACATTTAGTGCTTCCACATAGGAAGCATTCAATAATTCTTGCACTATTTTTTATTATACAGTTGTAGGAGACTCCTGATATTTTGGCTGTCCAGTATTCATATATTCTTCTGATGTAGGAAATATATTAAAATAAGTTCTTAAGCCTGCACAAACAAATAAAATACTTAGAATTCCTTTTTAAAAGTTATAAACTATTTGTTTTTTGAAAAAAGATGATCTCAATCACTTCTATCACAATGAAAGCAGCTCAGTCCTTGGATCTAAGTTGGTACAGAGGCCAAAATTCCTACCCCTGAGTAGAAGGAAGAAAGAAATAATTGTGTCCACCACTGGAAGTTACACTATTGTTTCCTGAGACTGATTTAGGCTAGGTTGGAGATTGATATCATAGGCAGAGTGGAGATTCTGAGGCAACAAAGTGGAATGCCAAGCCCTAGTGAATGTCCTATAGGGTAGCACATTTGTAGGCAGATGGTTCTTTGGTTTGTTAGAATTCTCACCTGCTTTCTCCTTTACTGAGCTTAAGGATAGAGTACAGTTTACTTGGACTCACAAGTTGAAGCAAGCAAGAAAGATTATTAATTAGTCGAATGTCTATTATGTGCCAGTTACCGTTCCATGGTAGGATGTAACATATAGTGGTAAATAAAATAAACAAAATTCGTAGAGTTATATTGAATGGATATTAATGTCTATGGGAAGAGTGTCGTTGGTTCTTTGGAAGAGAACTGTGTAAATATCAACACAAATATGTAATGAAATGAAATATATGAATATACATATATATGCGATAAACAAAAATACAATAGAATTGGGTCCTACGATGGGATATAGAACATCTGAGATTTTAATGATTTCCAATAGCTATTTTGACTATGTGTGCTCTTCAACCTAATTAGATTAACATATAAAAAGTAAAATATAAGCCAGGCGTGGTGGTGCAAGCCTGTAATCTCAGCACTTGGGGAGGCTGGGACAGGAGAATTGTGAGTTCAAAGCCAGCCTCAGCAACAGCGAGGCGCTAAGCAACTCAGTGAGACCCTGTCTCTACACAAACACAAAATAGGGCTGGGGATGTGGCTCAGTGGTCGAGTGCCCCTGAGTTCAATCTCCAGTATGAAAAAAAAAAAAAAAGTAAAATATATTCCAAATAAAGTTTTCTAATATTTAATATCATGATTAGAAAAATACCCATTTGTAGATTTTCCTAAGTCCTCCAGCCTTAACCCTTAACCGGGAAGCTCCTAAAATGGTCCCGCAGTGGCCCCTTAGCCCAAGTCTTTTCAGCATGGCCGACATCTAATGACTGGTGGGATCAAAGACCATTTTACTCAAAGAAAAGTCAACTCTGATGGGTTATTTTAATCCAGAGCTTCTAACTTGGTTGAGGCTCCATTTCTCTCTATATTGTAATTTACCTTCTTTTTGAGCCTGAAGCCCCACCCCCCACCCCGCTTCATTCTTTCGCAAGCCTTGATTCTAAGAGTACAAGCTAAGAATCCTAAACACTAATGTTAGCATGATATTTGTTTCCTGGAAAACCTAACCTGTAACACAGCAGCTTGACTGGAGAATAGTCTATTGAATCTCTTGGACTAATCCCTCTTACACAACTCATTTTAGTGTTATTATTTTTAGAACAATTGATTAAATGCTAAACTGTCAAACAACAGTTATGCATCTTTGCTGCTTAACTTGTAACCAGATTTTATCTGACATAGCATGTAATAAAATTGATAATTTTAAATATATAGTTGAAAGTGAATAATCTTCACTATGTAATAGATATTGATAAGACTCCCAGTGATCATAGTTTTCTCAAACTAAACCTAGTCTAGTGAATTTTGATGTGATAAATGGATTTTTAGACAGTGCATCAAAAAAACCCTGAGTTTTTGCTTTGCCTGCCGCAGGTAACTAGCTTCATGTCATAAAACAACTCCTTTCCTTTCTCTTAATCTGATAAAAATAGCATGTCTTATACTGATCCTTTAGGTCCCTTGAAATTCCCTAAATATTTTATTTTTTATTATCAATTGGTATTTAGAATATTGTAGCAGTAAGCCTCTTTGCTCCCTCTAGTCTTTCTATGAAGTAGTTAATGACTGTAAACAATTACTTAAAATTGCTAGTAGAGTCTTAAAGAAACCCTGCAGTGAATCATTTGTAATGTGAATAATCACCTCTTAATTTATGTGTTTTGTAAACTCAGATTTATCTGTTGGAATCTACTACACATGCTAGGAAGAATAGACCTTTTACAGTGGGTTAAATTTGCCTTCTAATAGCTCTCACTTCTAGAAATACAATATCAAAGGTAAAATATGGCAACTCAGTGTCACACTCTCAACATTTTAGCATTCCTCACCAATAAAATTTCTCCTCTTTCAAGGAGTTTACCAGTTTGTGTGCCTAATAAAAGCATTTCTTAGTAGACTAGAAACTTTTCGAGTTTTGGGGTTGCATTCAAAGACAGTTGGTTACATATGCCCTTAAAAATAACTCTGGCATTCTTAATACCCTCTGAGAACACAGAGATACATAGAGGTTTTATTTTCACTGCTTTGGGAACGATGTACACTGTGCTTCATGTCTCCAAATGAAACTATGTAAAAAATATTTAGTTTTCTGAGTTATGTTGGAGGAAATATTTATTCTATCCACTAATCTGGGCTTAAGCTAAATATCAAAAGCAATGATGCATCATGAAATGTGAAAGTTAAACCAAACACAGAATGAGCAGATCTTGCAGAAGAAATACCTCTGAAGGAGATGTACTGTACATTGAGGCCCTCAGAAAAATTCTAAATTATAATTTCCATCATGTGTCTTAATCACAGTGGTGTAAAGAATGGGAAAATGATTGTGTCTGTTAATTTGGAGGTCGTTTATGTAGAAAGATTGTAAAGAAAACTCTTCAGTCTGTCAACATACCCACCTCCTCTTTTTCAAGTTACTAGACTCCTTCAGACAAAATTAATTATTTCCTCCTCTCCTCTCATGGAACTTTGTTTTCATGTTACATTCAATCCCTTTGCTTTCTATTACATGTCTTCCCTTATTAAAATATAAACTTTTGAGTGTAGCACTGACCTTGAAATCATTAACATATGATTGCACAATGATTCAGAGTAAGTACAAAATAAATTTTAGTTGAAAATGGGTAAAATCTAGCCAGAAAAATATTTCCAAATTCTTCATTAAATTTATTAAAAATATTTATCTTTTATCCATCAACAATCAGAAAGAACATCTCACATAATTGATGATCCTGTCCTAAGGCCAACAAGCATGTAGAACATTATGAAAGTTAGAGGCTGAGCCAATAGGAAAGTATTGTTAGAGAAGAATGAAACATAACTATTTTATGCTAATTTTATTAGTATATTGTAGATCATTTAATTTTGTGTCTAAAATATTTCCCAAGAAGTTCCTAAAATTAAAGAAAAATATTCAAAATCACCATAGAATCCTTAATGTTTGGTATATTTATTCTAAATTTCATCTGGAAGTTGAAAATTAATAAACAAAAACACAACTGGACATTGGATAAGGTAGAATTGATAGGATATAATTAGTAAATATCTCTTCCCCTAATACTTTCAATAACTTCTGTTTTACCTTCTTTTTCCGTCCTGTTGCAGATCTCTTGAAGACCCAGGTCTTTTTCAGCAATTTAGCACGGAAATCACCTTGTTTATACATAAGAAGAAATCTATTCCTATAGAAGTTAAATGTTCTTTCACCAATTCAGAGACCCTTCCTCCACACCTCTATTGGTATTATCTATTCTACTTTTGTCCACTTTTGTCCACAGAAAGCTCCTGATTCCTCCAGGACTGGTCAGGAATGGAGCATTAGTGGAAAATGCCACACTGGTGGTATTGCAATCTTGCAGTAGGTGCCCTGGGTGTGGCACATGCCTACATGATATATGTCTTTTGCATTATTATTCTTGGCTCTTCTGAGAGTCCCCTTCCCACATTGGAGACATCCATAATGCATGTTTTACATAAGTTATAGACTTTCTGACTGAATTCTGATAATTCTAATCTCATGTATTCAGATGGTGTGTCCTAAAGAATTTTTTTCCTTTTGGGGTCCTATTCCTCCCTCAGCAACCAATTCCTTTCAGTAGAGCTATTGTAAGATTGTTTATGTTCTACTAATGTTCATATGAAATTCTGATGTAAGAAAACTACATATTCATGGTGTAAAATGGAATATTTCAGATAATATAAATTGTTGTAAGGGAAATATTCTCTCTTTTTTTGGTACTGGAGATTGAACTCAGGGGCACTCGACCACTGAGCCACATCCCCAGCCCTATTTTGTGTTTTACGTAGAGACAGGGTCTCACTGAGTTGCTTAGCACCTCGCCATTGCTGAGGCTGGCTTTGAACTCACAATTCTCCTGTCTCAGCCTCCCTAAGTGCTGGGATTACAGGCTTGCGCCACCGCGCCCGGCTGAGAAATATTCTCAATATGACTTCAAACTTGTAAGATGTGTGTATAGATTGATGTATACATAAGCCAGTAAAAATGTAGCATGAGTATATTAAGAATCTTTAGCTCTGAGTCTAAAATACATTTATCTCTTTTTACAAAAGAGACTCTAAAGTGCATTTATCTTTCTTGTTTGTATTTTTCTAAATTTTCTACAATGAGTCTATTAATTACTTTGGTAAGAAAAACAAGAATGAATGTTATCTTTTTAAAATAACATGTAAATAAATTTTAAGTACAAAAGTAGATTGTTTTTAAAGTTGACTATTGTAGTGGTGTGTGATAGAAAGCAACAACAGAACCAAAAAAGGAAAGACCAGTAAATTAAGAGACTTGTTTATGAATAGAGGACACAGAGAGTAATGCACATAAGTACAGCTATCTCATACTAGACAAAGGTGCCAAAAACATACATTGGAGAAAAGATAGCCTTTTCAACAAATGGTACGGGAAAACTGGAAATCCATATGCAGTAAAATGAAACTAAACTCCTCTCTTTCACCATGTACAAAACTCAACTCAAAGTGGATCAAAGACCTAGGAATTAGACCAGAGACCCTGCGGCTAATTGAGGAGAAAGTAGGTCCAAATGTTCAACATGTTGGATTAGGCCCTGAATTCCTTAACAAGACTCCTATAGCACAAGAAATAAAAGCAAGAATCAGTAAATGGGATGGACTTAAACTAAAAAGCTTCTTCTCAGCAAAAGAAACTATCAATGAGGTGAACAGAATGTAGAATGCTCTACATTCTGGGAGCAAATTTTTGCCACACACACATCAGATAGAGCACTGATCTCCAGGATATATAAAGAACTCAAAAAACTTAACACCAAAAAGCCAAACAACCCAATCAAAAAATGGGCTAAGGAGCTGAATAGAAACCTCTCAGAAGATAATATACAATCAATGAACAAATATATGAAGAAATGTTCAACGTCTCTAGCCATTAGAGAAACGCAAATCAAAACTACTCTCAGATTTCATTTCACCCCAGTCAGAATGGCAGCTATCCAGAATACCAGCAACAATAAGTGCTGGCGAGGATGTGGTGAAAAAGGCACACACAAACATTGCTGGTGGGAATAAAAATTGGTGCAACCAATCTGGAAAGCAGTATGGAGACTGCTTAAAAAACTTGGAATGGAACCATTTGACCCAGGTATCCCACTCCTTGGCCTATCCCCTAAAGACGTAAAAACAGCATACCACAGTGATGCATCCACTTCTATGTTTATAGCAGCTCAATTCACAATTGCAAAATTGTGGAAGCAACCAAGATGTCCTTCAACAGATGAATGGATAAAGAAACTGTGGTACATATACACAATGGAATATTATTCAGCAATAAAAGAGAATAAACTTATGGCATTTGCAGGTAAATGGATGGAATTGGAGAACATTATGCTAAGTGAAGTAAGCCAATCCCAAAAAAACAAATGCCGAATGTTCTCTCTGATTAGTGGATGCTGATACATAAGGGGGGGTGGGAATGGGGAACATAGGAGAAATGGAGGAACTCTAGATGGGATGGGGGGAGGTGGAGGGAGGGAAAGGGGAATGGGTATAGTAAAGATGGTTGATTGAGATGGTCATCACTACCCTTGGTGCATGTGTGAAGACACAAATGGTGTGACTCTATCTGGTTTGCAACCAGAGAAATGGAAAAATTGAGCTCTATATATGTACTATGAATTGAAATGCATTTAAATAAATTAATAAAAAAGAGACTTGTTTATAATTCATGAATGAAATGATTAATCAAAATAAAGTAAGGAACACTGTGAACTGGGAAAAAAAAGAAAAGAACAGGTGATGTAAAGTGTTTCATCATATCTTCCTAAAACTCAAGTTCAATTGGAGACTATGAATGTGCAGGTATTTGGATTTAGGATCTTTGTAGATGTAATTAAGAACTTAAGATGAGATCACTCTAGATTCAAGTGATCCCTAAGTTCAATGCTATTATCCTTATAAAAAGGAGGAGATATATGGGGTACATAGAGACACAAACAGAAAGTCTTAGGGAGATGGAGGCAGAGCCAAGAGTATGAAACTCCAAATCAAAGAACAGTAAGTGTTACACTTAACCACCAAAGGCCAGGAGATAGGCAAAGAATGGATTTTCACCTTGATGTTGTATTTTGCTCTTCCATAACTGTAAGAGAATAAATCTCTGCTATTTTTCATTTGTGTGGTGAACTGAGGACTAAACCTAGAGCTTTGGCAATACTAGGAAAGTGCTCTACCACAGACCTACATTTTCAACCCCATCTGTGTTGTTTTATGCCTCCAAGGTTTGTGGTGCTTTGTTGCAGCAACCACAGGAAGCTAATAGATTAGTAAAATTCAAGGACTGCTTTTGGATGATCAGTCTCTACTTTGGATTTATTTCACAATGCTTAAGGTGTACTCAAGAATATGAATACTAATGGCACAAAATTTGAAGGTAGGATAATTATGACAAAATGAAAAGAACTTACAAAGCAAATTGGGCTTATTAGGTTTGTGCTAGATGTGCAGATAAACAAGGGAGAAATCTGATATTTGATTGATGTTTCAAGGAAGCTCTTTTGTGCTCTCTTGCTGCTCCCTCACATGCTGTTGCAAATATTATGGGTGGACTAGGGGGACTTCGGTTTTTGTTCCCTCATGGAAATTATGTGTTTATCTTTTCTTAAATCCAAAATGGCAAATTACTTTATTTTCAAATGTTCCCTTTGAATGTGAATTGGACTCTATAGAAAATATTTAAATTAGGGAGATGTGTTTGAAAAAAAAAAAAAAAGCACCACTTGCCACGATGCTTTTAATTGAAAAACAGAAGGCAGTAATAAATAAGCTGTGAGTTCAGAGCATTTCAGTGAATTGGATGGATAGCAAAGCACAAATATGAGACATATCCAATATCCCTTATAAGCAAGTCTGGGCCCTAGGAAATGACTTAAAATGATTTGTAAGATTCTATCCATATTAAGTGCACAGTGAACAATCAAGTAATCCAAGGCTTACTTTGTAGTGTAGGTAGAGTTCTACAGCATGAAATAAGGTTTGTAAAAGGGGGTGTGAAGAAAAATAATCTTAGTATTTATGAGTATTATTTCAAACCATGGCTCCTCTGTTTTTTTTTCTGTGACTTATACTTGCTCACCTCTAACCAAAGGAAGGAAAAAGTAGCATGAAGATGACCCCAATTTATTAATTTTTAGATTAATAAGGTGTTAAAAAGCTATGTGTATTGTTTATTTTATTATTATTGGTATTATTGATTTACTGTTCCTATTTATATTATTAATACTGAAATTATTTTAATTGATAATTTGCACCTTATTTTCTGGTAAAGAAGTTCTTTATGAGATTAAACACCAGCACTGTGAAATTAAAAGAAAAAGGAAAGCTGGATTAAAAATCCATTGAAAGATAAGTTCTCAGTCTAGTTTTTATGGTTAGGACTATTGAAACATCTAAAAATCGATGTTATCTTTAAGTGTATGTACTCATTAACCTGAAGAGTGGCTTCATAACTTTGATCATATCCTCAAAGTAGTCTTATTCCCAGAAACACTAGGAAGGACTACTTCATAAAAATAAGAAAGAACAGTCATTGTACCAGTAACCCAGAATGGTTAGTCACATTCATAGAGTATCAAATTCAGTTCTCCAAATCCTGGGAGCTAAAGTAAAACAAACACACATACACACACAAAGCTATGTACAATTCTTATACAGAAAAGATATGTAATTTCATTTGCAAGAAAGATCTTTTCCCTAGTACTAAGTTTCAAGAGAAATCAATCATGTGGCTGGTTCAACAGAAATATAACATAATTTAATATCCAAGTATCTTTGACAGCTGGATTGCAAAAAGATATGAACTTTTTAAATTGATATTTCTAGTGAAAGAGAATGAAAGAAGAGCCAAAGACATAGCTTTATATCTGAAGTGTAGAAGCAAAACTGTGGGGGAGATGAGATAATAGAAACCAGATGTAATAATACAGGAATCTAGCTTAGGCTTGAGAAATGGGCTCTCTCAAATATCATGGAGAGCATGTGGTGTGTGTCAACCGATGCATTGTTGAACTCTTTGGCATTGCTCAACAGTGAAATTGGTTAAAAAAAGAATCTCATTCTAGGAGCTAAAATGACAACATTACTTCTGTTACAATTAAGAAAGCATCTACAGTCTGCATAGGTGTAGGCAGTAGGTGTGCACAAAAGTGGACCAAATTTTCTTAAAAAAAATTTTTTTAATCTCAAATACTTAGGCAACCATCACTCAGAGCAGATATTGGATGTTAAACTCAGGGCTTAATAAGCTGCTTTAAATCATTAAAAAAATCATCTTTTTAAGAATATACAATATTTACTTTTCACAGAACAAGATACTGATGGGACTGCCAGTATATTTTTAGTGATTTAATTTATATTACCCATTTAGCAAATGGGAAACATTTAACAAAGCTGATATAGATTGCCAGGTTTTTTTCCTATTCTGATAGTGATTAGTTTAGTTTATGAGGGTTGCATTTGGTTTTTAATTTAATAAATACTTTTCAACATGAGAGTCTATACTTCAATTTTTCTCTTAAAGTCATGTATGTAACTAGTTAATCTAATAGCCTTATCAACTGTGATATTCAAACACTTATTTATTGCCTGCTCTGTTAGAAATCAATTTGAAAATGTTTACAGAACTCTCATCAGATACAGTTTTAAAACATAGTAGAAGAACCACTAACATGCTACTTCTCCTCCTCAAATGAAAAGGCTATGAATAGACTTCTTCTGAAAGACAGCACTAAACAAAACAAAACAAAGCAAAACAATAAACTGTCTCTATATTGAGTTTATATTTAAAACCTATTATGTTTTTTTAAATTACTTTTGCACTATTAGTGAGATGGTAAATTAGTATAACTACTGTGAAAATCAACATGGAGGTTCCTAAAAAGATTAGGAGTGGAACCACTATCTGAACCAGATATACCACTGTTTGGTATTTGTCTTAGAGAATTAAAGTCATCTTACTATAGTGATACCTGCATACCTATATTTATACCAGCATAATGCACAATAGCTGGACTATGGAACCAGCCTGTGTCCATCAACAAATGAATGAATAAAGAAAATGTAGTATATATAGATAATGAAATTTTTATGCAGCCATAAAGAAACATGAAATTGTGTCATTTGCAGAAGAATGGATGGAACTTCAAAACATAATAGTAAGTGAAAAAAATCATACTCAGAAAGTCAAGGGTCATATGTTTTATCTTGTATGTGGAAGACAGAGAGGAAGAAGGGAAAGAAAGGTGGATGGATCTTATGAAAATCTGAAAGAGATCAATAAAATAGAGGAAAGGACCAGGGGCTAGAAAGAGGGGAGGGATATGGGAAATACTGGGGAATAATATTGACTACATTATATTGTTATATTGTGCACATGTATGAATATGTGAGAACAAATCCCACCATTATGTACAACTGTAATACATTAATAAAAATGTGAAAGTAAAAACAATATTAGTTTTATATGTATAAATGTATTCACCCCCAGTAACTGTTCAAATTAATATATATGCACACATGTATATGCAAATTAATAAATATTGAGTATCTGTTTGATCATAGTGAGAACTTTCCAGGCTAAAGGTCAGATCAATATAGTGCTTCGCTAAATGTCAAAGATAGAATTATGTAGAAATGTAGTTTTGCTATGTGGAAAATGCTGATATTAATTATAATGTTGCTCCAATATGATTGAATAGCATTTAGTCAGTATTTTCTCTCTTTCATGTCAATTTCAAAGGCAATAGATTGAAATGTTAATAGGTTAGGTAAATGATCTAGAATTGAATTAAAGTAAATTATGTGAATCTCTTAAGAATGTTTCTGACTCAATAATCATATGATACATTAATAAAAAGAATATTTGGAAATTAGAAATATATTTATTATCTCAGTGCAAGTTTAAATATTATTGCATAGGAATGACCAAACAGTATATGTAACAAAACTCAGAATATATGACAAAGGATTGCTTCTCAAACATTCATAAAAATGCAAGCTAAAAGATCTTTTTCATCTCTATCTGAAATAGTACATTCTAATGAAATACTACATCCTAATGACTACTAATGGACATAAGTGGTGTTTGAAAACAGTATTTGCATTACTCAGCTGGTGGCCATGAAAATGTGTAGAAGTTTCAACTACTACTCTGTTTTTAATGACTTCTTCACCCACTGATTGCCATGGCATCAAAACCTTGAAGTACATATGTGCTAATTCTTACAGATCATTTCAGTGGGAGGAATCCATCCTGCATAGACCTTGGCAAGGCGGAGGTTAAAATTCCATTCCAAGCAGCCATATGCCCCTGCTGATCCACTAACAAGAGCGAGTGGATCAGCAGGGACTCCATAGTAGAGTGCTGATGAGCCTAATTGGCAACAGATGTTCAGTTCCCTGGAAGCAAAGGATGGAAGCAAAAGAAGGAAATGAAGACATGAAAGTACGTTGCATTCCAATTGTACCTTCCTATTGGAGAAAACCCCAGCAGTTGCTATTGAGAGACCAGATTGACAGTAAAAAGATGTTGTTATCCCATTCTTCCTGTCTTTTGATGTTATAGATGACTTCTTCAATTCATTAGTCACAAAAGGAGATATGTGGATTAGACAAGTCCCAAGATTTCTTCAAATTTGACAGAAATTAGATGTGTTTACTTATTTCCTGGATTGTTCTTGAAATTGGATATAACTTGAAAATTTCCATTTTGAGTAATACATTTTCTTTATTTGTGCATTTTGTAAATGCGAAGATAAGGACTAGATTCATAATTCTGTTTATTGCTATGTGTTGTGAACAAAACTCATTTTCTTCATTGGTAAAGTTGACAAATACCTAACTTTCTAGAAGACAGTGGGATACTTTAATGGTTACCACATTCTATACAGTTGTATTACCTTGAGCCTATTTGTATATGTAATAGAAATTTAAGTATGTCAGAAAATATATGTATGTTATGTGAAGAACATTTTTTATGAAGAGGACAAAAATAGTATAATTTCCTTGATTATAGCTTACCTCTTAGGATCTTTGATGATATATCCAGGCTTTTATACCTATCTTTTAATTTTGTTCTTTTAATTCACATTTACATCTACATTTGACAAAGCTTCAGTCTCAAGACTGTCTGAAGTTTTTTCACATCTAATGATTTTCGCATTTGGCATACCTGATGATTGCAATCATTATCTCAATTATATTAAGCTCTAGAGATGTAACTTTTATCACGAGAATAACACATTCTTTTCTGTAGTTATAGTTTTAAGTTTGCTTAAAAAATAATGCAGCAAAATGCAAAAATGTTAAACTCTCAGATGTTTGTTCACTGGTACAAAATTCTGAATTCTGTGTGCAGAAGGCATAGATGTGTGAGGTATAATAATACAGGAAAGGAGGAAAGGTGTGGAAACCAAAGAAAAATGTATTGCTTACACACTGTGAGCTGCTTTTTAAATATTTTTCAGTTGTTTCTATGGCAATTACAGTAAATTTGAAATATTTTACATTTCAAAATATTTTTGGCCTGTTTTAGGAATTTCCAATAGTGGAATTTTGGAGGACTTTCTTATGTATTTACCTGTTTCCTGTGTTCTAAAGGATACATTCAAATCTGAAAAATAGACTCCTTTAGGTTATTTTAATGCATAAATGACTAGATGAATTTTAAATTTTATCTGTTATTTATGTTATGGATCTTCAATTTGGAAATGAACAAATTAAATGAGAAAAACAAAGCAGTTGAGAAATAGTCCCCATCAACATCGATGTGTAACTGCTCAGAATTTTTTTCTTTATAACCATTTAGTAATTTATTGGGAAAGCATGTGATAAAAAACATCATCACATCTATGAATTAAATAACACAATATTTCAATTGATTACATTATTGTTGAACTCTTTTGAAGAAGGATTGGTAAAAAGTTTTTTGGAAAAGTCTTGGCAGAGGAGATCACTGACAGAGATTAGGAACTCATTGTTTACCTCCATTGATTGTATTTAGTATTGATACAAAGTGTAGGGGAAAAATAGCCCAGAAAAAAATTATTTCTGTAACTTAATGTTTCAAAAACTTCAAACATAACAAATAGTTTTGTAGTAATTTATCCACCAAGTATGCACCATCAAAATTCAGACCTTTTTTTAAATTGAGTTTTAAAGGCAACATCAAATACCTTCTACAGCTTTCACTATGGAACTAAAATTAGCTTTATACAAACAAAAGTCAATAGTCATGCAATAGTCATGATTGTAAGAAGTAAAGAGGCAACAAAAAATCATGAATGAATGTGTCTTATAGTTTCACATCAGATGTGTTAATGTTACATAAATCAGAATCACAGATGAGACTTTTTTCCCCCTTAAGAATACAGTTTAGTTCAAATTCTCAGAGTGGAAATTAGCAAAAAATTGAATGATATTTTATACATCCAAACCATATGATTAATTCCATTATTTATTACAAAACATAATCCTATCATCTCTAATATGTTAGAATTTTTAAGCTCAGAACTTTTAAGGTTGAAAAGGCAGCTGTTGAGTATCTCGTATAAATCTTGATCGTGAATTCACTACACTAGACTGTTATGGAATGACTGGGTTGGAAGCAGCAATCTGGCTTACTGAGAAGACCCTTCTTCTGTAATCATTCTGGAATTTGAACCACAGAGAAGGGCTGATGTCACATGAAAGCGTTGATTTAGTTAGCCAGGAGTCATGGCATTTGATGACTTATTATGTTGGTCATACCTCCACTTCTGTACTGTTAAAGGGCATTGTGGACTGTGGTACTCATTGTTTACCTTTGTGATGTCCCCTTCTCCTTATCAACTTGACAAATATTTGTAAGAGTGAACAGAGTCTAATTTGGTGAAATGACACCAGCTGGGGATGAGATTTTTAGATGACTACTGGATTTGAGCTAAGTATATGTCAGGATCCAAAATATGATTTTTTTTTGTTAAGTGAGCAGAAATTAGTCATTAGCCTTTTCACTGACCTATAAAGCAGTATAATTTAGTTATTTAAAAGAAAAAATATGTATTCATCTTTCTTAACTTGGACATACTAAAATATTTCAAATAATTTAAAACTTCATTTCTTTCTTTTTTTTTTCTTTGACTGTGTTGCCCAGGCTGTGCTCAAATTCAATCTCTCTGCCTCAGCCTTCAGAGTAGGTGAAATTACAAGGCATGTACCACTGACCCCAGTTTGTTTATTTATTTTTTAAACTGACTTATAGTAACTGCATATGTTTATGGGGAACAATGTGATCATTTGGTACATTACACATTAGGTAATATTCAAATCAGTGTACTTAGCATTTCTATTTCTTTTGTTTACCATTCCATTGTGTTGGGAAACTTCAAACTCCTCTCTTCCAGTTCTTCAGTAAACAGTTGGTAAATTGTTGTCAACTATGGTCATCTACTGTGCTATTAAACATCAGAACTTATTCTTATACAACTGCATTTAATTGGTAGTCTTCACCTATTTCCATTTCCCTCCTACATTTCTAATTTCTTATGATCACACTTCTACTCTCTGTTTCTCTGAAATCATTTTTTTTTCACTTAAGCTTCCACACATGAGTTTGAACATGTGGAATTTGTTTTTCTGTACCTCGATTATTTCACTTAATATAATGTCCTCCAATTCTATCCATGTTCCTGCAAATGATAGAATTTAATTCTTCTTTTGGCTTTATACTTAACTATGTATACACACAGTTTGTATATCCATCCACACACACACACTTCATTTTCTTTATTCATTCATCTGTCTATGCTATTTTGATTCTACATCTTGTCAATTGTAAGTAGTGCTCCAATAAACATGAGAATACAGGTATTTCATTGGCATATGAAATTTTATTTTATTTCCTGTGGACATGTACCTGGAATTAGAAAATATATATCATATGGTACTTCTATTTTTAGTTTTTTAATGGCTTCCATTTTTTTCCCTTAATTACTGTAATAATTTACATATCCAATGATAATATATGAGTTACCATTTCCTGGTATTCCCACCAGTATTTGTTATTTTTTCTTTTTAATTATAACCATTCTACTAAAATAATATCTCATAGTGTTTTTTATTTGCATATCCCTGTTGATCAGTGATATTGGGCTTTAAAATATATCTGAAGGACATTTGTATACCTTCTTTTGAAAAATAACTTTTCAGATTTTTTGCATTATTAAAATAGATTATTCTTCTTTTTGCTGTAGAATTTTTTAGTTCCTTGTGTATTCTGAATTTTAATAATTTATCCCATATTTTATTCATATGTAGCCACACATGGTATTTATTGTGTTGAGTTACATTCCTTTGGTAACTAATTTGTCCAGGGTTTTATCATTGAAACATTTTGAATTTTATCATATTTTTGTTCTGTGTCTATTGAGATAGTCATATGATTTTTGTCCATCATTCTGTTGATGTGATGCATTACATTTAGTGACTTACATATGTGGAACCATCCTTGCATCCGTGGGATAAATTCTGCTTATCACGGTGTATAATCTTTTTGGTATGCTGTCAGATCAGTTTGCTAGCATTTGGGCAATTTTTGCATCTGCATTCATCAGGAATATTGTCTTGTGGTTTTCTGATGGTGTGTCCTTGTGTTTTTTGGGTATCAAGACAAATGTAATGCTGGCCTCATAGAATGGATTTGGGAAGGGTCCATTTGTTTCAAATTTTTGGAATACTTTTGGAAGAATTGATGATAATTCTTTAAATAAACCAATGAAGTCATCTGGTCCTGGGCTTTTCTTTTTTGGGAGGCTTCTTTACTATTATTACTCATTATTTGCTATTGGTCTTTTTAGTTTTCTACATTTTGATGGTTCTATTTTGGAAGGATTTGTGTACAGAAATTTATCCATTTATTCTAGATTTTCCAATGTATAGGTGTATAGTTTTTAATATTAGCCTTAATTATACATTGTGTTTCTCAACTATCACTTGCAATGTCACCTTTTTATCTCCTTTTTTGTTTCCATGGAGGAGCTCTCTGAGCTACAATGTTGTTGCCACATCATTCTCATCTTTATCTCCAACTTACATATATGAATTTATCTTGAGATCCACCATTCTAGTGACATAATAACCAGATGCTGATGGTCATGTTTTATTCACATATATTTGTATGGTCACTGCTGAGAAGTGGGAGGAGAACTTGCCTTCTTTGCTTCTCTTTCATGGGGACATGCACAGCATGATTACTCAACCTTAATGTGCTAGTGATCAGTAATGAAAATTTCCCAGTCCCTTTCACAATCAGTCACATCCACTTTATAGGTGTATTGTCTCAGGCATTTTATTGTAACTTTGGAAAGCTTACATACCACTTGTGGATATGAAGACCTGAACTGTTCATAATTGCTCTAATGATGTGAGACAGAGGCTTAAGCTCTCAAAGCAAAGTTTTATAAGTGCTCCAAGTGTTAAAGATATAAGTATGATCACCATTTTCAATATTCATATGCTATTACTTTTACTCAAGAGTAGATTTTATATTGGACACAATATACAATTTTTATATTTTTATATTGGACCCAATATAAAAAGAGTAGATTTTATATTGGACCCACTTATGCTTGAATTCAGTCTTTGGCACTGAATCATGATGTCGGTCCTTGTAACTTCCTCTCTCTTCATAATGAAATTTCTAAAATTGGTCCTCTCTCAGAGCATCTCAGTCTATTAAATGTGCTTGTATATGTCTGAACACCATGGTGGAAAGCTTTCAGTCACCGTCTTCTCTGTCCTTTTCTTTAGAAAGCCTTTACGTTTTTATTTGAGTAAGTTTGTTCAACCATTCAGCAAATACACGTTGCTTATTTGCTATATGCCATAAAAAGATTTAGGTATAGAGTTGAAAAGAAAAGACAACAATTTTGAACTCATATAGTTTTCTCTCCACAGTTATGAAAGAATAACCAAATAGGTAAAATGAATAATCTCAGATAGTCATAAGTTCTAAAGAGAAAAATAATGAAGTGAGGATAGGCTATGCTAGGGCCGAGGATGCTTTTCAGTTTTAGAGGTGTCCTGCCTCCAAAGGACACCTTTGAGCCCTACATGAAGAAACTGAGAAACTGAACCAAGATATATGATATGGAAAGATATCAGTGCAAGCAGAGGATGCCAAAATGTTACAATCCTCAGGAAGAAGTGCTCTGGGTTACTATAGTTAAGAATAGAGATAGGAGTAAAGTCTTTATTCCACAGAATAGCAAATTCTATATTTGTTCAGTGACCTAATCAAGACACTCATTTATAATAAAGGGAGAACGAGTAGTTGACATGATCAATCTACTACAGATTAGCATGGGAAACAGATGAAGATCAGTATACTGTGAAGAACCAAGATAAAAAAAGAAAAAATGCTGCAGCATCAAGGTAAAATAGTGTGCCTTGCCATATCTAGCTACAGATATAATTCCTTGGTGAAGGGTGATTAAAAGATAATGTAGGACTAACATGTATTTACATTTGAAAGAATTGATCCAAGATCTCTGCTTAATAAGCAGTGTGTACAATGCATAGAGTAGCAGTCTTAGAGAAACTGAATAATTTTCAATTGATTTAGTGTTTTATTTATAAGTTTTATCAAAGATAGAAACTTTTAGCAATAGAAACCCAATTGTAAGTGAATTCAAACTTTGCTGCTTTGAACAAACAGCCAGAGTGAAATAAAATCTCAGTTATTGTTTTAAACAATATGCTGATTCTACATGCCCAATTTGCATGCCTCTTTTTTGTGTGAGGCCACATTCTTCATTCAGTATATATATTTCACAAGTACCTGCTATATCCCAAGCTCTTAGGTGCTGTAGACACAGCCATGAATCAAGCTACATCCCTACTCTCATAGAGTTTATAGGCTGATAGGCCAGGCATGTCAGGTACTAAGCGCTATAAAGAAAACTGAGGGTAAGCAAGTGGATAATTTCCATGGGATAATCCTTGGGAAGGCATATCAATTAGAATATGCCGCCACAACAAATAATCCTCCCAAATTTAATGACATTAACACACAGTTTCCTTTCTTGTACACAGTGCATGTACGTTGTGGGTTGGCACAAGGTTTTGCTTATTGAAATAAGTTAGGGACCTTGGCTAGAGAAGCAGGCAACATTTTGAATGTCAGTGGTCATTGTACTCAATGGAAAAGAGAATTTGGGGAACATTGAGAGAAAGCAAATGTGACAAATCTCACTTCTACCTATAACTTATTGCCCAATACTAGTCCAATTGTCTACCTAAACCAGAGGGTAGCCAGAAAGTAGGTTGTACACACACACACACACACACACACACATACACATGCACATGCACACATATATTGTGTTAGTAAATCCTAATGACCCCAAATGTTGGATAAATGACTTTCTGAACAAATGATATGCGATTTGAGACCAAAAGGTAATGAAGGAACAAGAGCTGGAAACAGTATTTCTGACAGAGAGTAGAAGAAAGAAGTTAAAGAATATTTAGTTTGTCCAAAAATTGATAAAATCTTCATCAAAATACAAAAATGTAATTAATAAAATGTACACTGGCAATGGGTGGATTTTGTGGCATTTAAATGATGCTTTAATAGAGCAGCTTTATTTTAAAAAAGCAAAAAGAAAAGAACTAATGAGAAGGCCAATGTGGATCATGTAGACTAAAGACAGAAAAGAACATAGAAGTATGGTTGGAGGTATGGCCCGTGTCCTTGTCACATGATCACAGAAGCCTTGGCATCAGAGTTTGGACTTCTTTATAAGTTTATAGGAAGTCAGTGGACATTTCTGGGTACCAGAGAGACTGAAATTAGTTTATGTATTCAAAGTATGCTCTCTGTTAACTTTCTGTGGGACATAGATTAAAGTAAGACAATGAATTAAGAAGCTTTTTATAAGAGCTTAGGTAAGAAAATATGAACAGAAGATCAAGAATAGAGTAGCAGAGGTAGTGAAAGATTTTCTGCTCTGGAAGATATTCAAATATAGAGCTTCCCAGATTATATGTAGTTGGGCCACTAGACTTTTACACTTCTGTTAGCAAGTAATTTGACTAAATAACATCTTTATCCCATTCCTCTGCCTCTGTTGAACACTGGACACAACTCTAAATCAGTGCTTGAGTCTTTATTCTAAGGCTTAGAGTTAAGAGAGGTGATACTGGTTGAATGTGGATCATGGTTTTGATGTTTACATAGTTTGATAATTAAAAACAAAATAAACCTACTTTTTATTTTTCATGCGATTATTTAGTATAAATGAAGCTGCTTCGAAAAGGTCAAGTTTCTTTGCTCATCCATAAAATAACGTATTTCTTTTTGAGACTGCAAAGAATTATTACATGCTTTCATGATAACCATCCAAAAGAGTTGAACAGAATTAGGTCAATGGACTTCAATTTCTGTGATATGTAATGTACAATTTGGGTTAACATTTTAGTACTTAAATAAATCAAATATAAACTGTAGATATTTCTGAGTACAATTTTCTTTCTCGAATTTGAAGCATGATTTTCTATTACAATAATGCATTTTATTTTTGAAGAATAATTTTAGAGTAATTTTAAGTAATTAAATATATCGAACAGTAATTTTGAAAATTGCCTGTGTGAAGGAAATAGGTATAGCAATTTATTTTTTCTTTTTATAGGTTGAACTTACAGAACTAAACATAAAATCTTTAAATTTTGAAGGAACAAAGAATTTAGGAAGAAATAAATTATAAAGTTAGCTTTAAGTATTTTCACATCAGAGACTTTTTTTACAATTTCTCTTAACAGAAAATTAAGGCAGTAGAAAAAAATAACATAACTACTGAATTGTTGTGTGTATAGTTTTTCTTTTTATTTTAAAAGTTTTTTTTTTTCTCTTTCCAATGGTGAGGACCTCCCCATGAGAACGTCTCTCACAAAAGATCTCCTCAGAAGAGAACAGGAATTCAACTTCCTACTTCATGGATGTGAAATGCCCAGAACACTATTCTGTCACAGTGGTCTTTAGCTAGGCACAAATGGTAGTTTTGTTGGTTGGCTGCTCCACTCTCCTGTATCAGTAGTCAAGAGGAAAAGTAAAGCTTACAGAGGGTGTTCCTTCAGGAGATAGCGGTACTAAAACAACTCTGAATCTAGATGAGTGGGAAACCATCCAATAAACACATTTTGGATACTTTTAAAAGTTTAAAAGTTTTTTTCCAGGAAATTTAAATTAAAACTCTATTTATGAAGGCTAATTATTTATAGGCTTATAAGTTTTATACTGAATGCTAGGTGACAATTTTATGAGTATTCACTCTCATTTTTTTTCTAGGAAATTATTTCTGCTATTAAAAGCAAAATAATTGTGTTTTCATGATGCTTCTGATGTTTTTAAAATTTCCTTTAATTGTTGTACTGATTGGTACATACTCTCTACCAAGTATGGTTTTATAATAAAACAAAATAAGCAACAAACATCACTCTTTGGAGGAACAATTAAACTCCAATGTTTAGTTTACTATCAGAAGCTAACTTATTAAATATAAAAATTGATTTAATTATGGCAGGAGAGGCTCTCTTTTACTATTTCAGTAGGTCAGCTTCTTTCCTTGCAATGACGTCATCTACAGCACCTAGTTTTCTTTCTGCTGTATTAAAATGATGAATGGGAAAGACTATGAAGAAATCTTGCACAAGAAGTTTATCTGGGCCAGACTAGAAAAAGGTACACATCACCAATTTCCTTTCTTTGACTGTTCAAAACTCACTCATATAGATACAAATAATAATTTGTTTCTTTACCAAAAAATATTTAAAAATGAGATTATCAAATAGCTGAGAATTTCTGCTATAACTGTCAAACAGCTATGCAATATTTTCAGCTATCTAAAGAAGGAATCCTCAACACTATGTAATGTTCAGCTCAGGATGGGATTCTCTTAATCTATTTCTTTGCAAATTTTTATTTTTAAATCACAGCTTTATTGATGTATTACTCACATACCATAAATCTTACTATTGCACTGTGTGCGAGCCAGTGATTCTCTTTGTATATTCACAAAGTTACCCAGCCAATACATCTCTAATTTCAAAGCTTTTTATTACTCTGAAAGAGGTCCCTTAAAAAGAACTGTAAATTATCCCTCTCCCTTGCTGCATCCTGCTGGAAACCACTAATTTAATTTCTGTCTCTGTGAATGGCCTATTCTGAACATATTATATAAATTGAATTATAATATATGTGAATTTTGTATGCAGCTTCTTTTAATTACCATAATATTAAGTTTGACCATACTATAGCACGTATTCATAGAGTATTCCCTTGCTTATCTTGGTTTTTCTTTCCACAGTGAAACCATAGTGACTTATGACCAACAATGGCCCAAAAGTATTAAATGGAAAATTCCAGAAATAAATAATTTACAAGTTTTAAATTGCATTTGAGTATTGTGATTAGATATCACAGTGGAACATAAATCATCCTTTTGTTCAGCATGTCCACATTGTATATATTACCTATCCTTTAGTCCTTTAGTAGTCATTTCCATTATCATATCAACTGTCACTGCACTACAGTGCTTGTTTTCAAGTAATCTTTATTTTACTTAAAATGGACCCCAGATGCTGATAGTAATGATGCTGTCAATTCATTGACTAAGAGAAGATTTCAAATAATATACCATTGTATGGTTATGCTATATTTTGTTTATATGTTCTTTGCTGGATAGATGTTTCTACTTTGGCACTATTATAAATAATACTGCCAGGAATATTTGCGTAGAATTATTTGAGTGGAAATACATTTTCAGTTTTCCCTGATACATATGTAGAAGTAGAACTACTAGATAATTATTCCTCCCTTAGGTAATTTTTTCAGAAATGTTAAAACTGTTTTCCAAAGCAGTTGTAACATTTTGCATTAGCAGCACCAAAATATGAAGGTTCTAATTTCTTCACAACATCATCATAGTTTATTATCATCTTTATTGTGGTAGTCATCTCAGAGGATGAATGTAGTACCACATTGTATTGCTTTCCATTTCCCTGATGCCTGGTGATATTGAGCATTTTTTCATATGCTTATCAGAATCTATATATCTTTTTTAGAAAAATATAAAATAACTTTGCTCATTAAAAAAAATCGATTATCATTCACAATAGCTTCAAAAAAATAAAATACTTGGAAATCAATCTAACAAGAGAGGTAAAAGACCTCTACAATGAAAATTACAGGACACTATAAAAAGAAGTTGAAGAAGACCTTAGAAAATGGAAAGATCTCTCATGCTCCTGGATAGATAGAATTAATATTGTCAAAATGGCCATACTATCCAAAGTGCTATACAGATTCAATGTGATCCCAATTAAAATCCCAACATCATTCCTTATAGAAATAGAAAAAGCAATCATGAAATTTATTTGGGAAAATAAGAGACCCAGAATAGCCAAAGCAATCCTCAATAAGAAGAGTGAAGCAGGGGGCATCACAATACTAGACCTTAAACTATACTACAAAGCTATAGTAACAAAAACAGCATGGTATTGACACCAAAATAGATACATAGAACAATGATACAGAATACAAGACACAGAGACAAATCCACATAAATACAGTTATCTCTTACTAGAAAAAAGTGTCAAAAACATACACTGCAGAAAAGATAGCCTCTTCAACAAATGATGCTGGGAAAACTGGAAATCCATATGCAGCAAAATGAAACTAAACCCCTTTCTCTCATCATATACAAAACTCAACTCAAAGTGGATCAAGCACCTAGGAACAAGACCAAACACCTTGCACCTAATAGAGGAAAAGTAGGCCCAAATTTTCATCACATTAGATTAGACCCCAACTTCCTTAACAAGAATTTTATAGTGCAAGAAATAAAAGCATGAATCAATAAATGTGATGGATTCAAACGAAAAAGCTGCTTCTCAGCAAAAGAAACAATCAATGAGGTGAACAGTGAGCCTACATTCTGGGAGCAAATTTTTGCCTCACGCATATCAGGTAGAGCACTAATCTCCAGGATATATAAAGAACTCAAAAAACAACACCAAAAACAAACAAACAAACAAACAAACAACCCAATCAATAAACGGGCTAAGGAGCTGAACAGAAACTTCTCAGAAGAAGATACACAATCAATCGACAAATATATGAAGAATTGTTTAACATCTCTAGCAGTTAGAGAAATGCAAATCAAAACTACTCTAAGATTTTATCTCACTCCAGTCTGAATGGCAGTTACCAACAATACAAGCAACAGTAAATGCTGGTGAAAATGTGGGGGAAAAGGCACACTTAAACATTGCTGGTGGGACTGCAAATTGGTGCAACCAATCTGGAAAGCAGTATGGAGATCCCTTAAAAAACTTGGAATGGAACCACCATTTGACCCAGCTATCCCACTCCTCCATCTATACCCTAAAGACTTAAAAACAGTATACTACAGTAATGTAGCCACTTCAATATTTATAGCAGCACAATTCACCATTGCTAAACTGTGGAAGCAACCTAGATGCCCTTCAATAGATGAATGGATAAAGAAACTGTGGTATATATACACAATGGAATATTACTCAGCAATAAAAGAGAATAAAATGATGACATTTGCAGGTAAACGGATGGAGCTGGAGAACATCATGCTAAGTGAAGTTAGCCAAAGAACCAAAGGCCAAATGTTTTCACTGATTAGTAGATGCTGATGTAAAATGGGGTGGGGAACATGGGAGAAACGGAAGAACTTTGGATAGGGCAAAGGGGAGGTAGGGGAAGGGAAGAGGAACAAGGATGGTGGAATGAGATGGACATTACTATTCTAGGTACATGTATGAAGTCAAAAATGGTGTGACCCTATCTTGTTTACAACTGGAAAAATGGAATATCATGCTCCATATGTGTACTATGGCTTGAATTGCATTCTTTTATTTTAAAAAATAAATAAATTTAAATAAAATTTAAAAATGGATTATCTGTGTTTGTTATTGAGTTTTAAGAGTTGATTATTTTATACATAAGTCACTTATCAAATATTTTTGTCATTTTTGTTTTGTTTTTCATTGATAATTCACTATTGATAGTGTCTTTTGAAGCATGAAAATTTTTCATTTTGATGAAGTCCAATTCATGTAAATTTTATTTGTAGTTGTTGAAAAATCATTGCCTAGAGAGATAGGCGATGATTTTTCAATTTCAATTTTAATCCTATTTTTTTAAAATTTCTG
The DNA here is from genome assembly GCA_004024805.1 of Geosciurus inauris. Taxonomy (NCBI): domain Eukaryota; kingdom Metazoa; phylum Chordata; class Mammalia; order Rodentia; family Sciuridae; genus Geosciurus; species Geosciurus inauris. The sequence continues at coordinate 109,322 of PVHX01001450.1, forward strand.
ATTAATTGTGTATCTTTTTGTTAAATTTATTTTGAAGAATTTGATTATTTTGGATGCTGTTCTAATTTAAATTGCCTTGTTAATTTCCTTTTGTTTGTTATTAGTTTTACATCTTATATTGATTTTTATTTAAGATCTGAGGTAAAGACCCAAATTTATTTTATTACTTATGGATATCTACATAAACTGCTATAAAACTGCTAAACAATCAATGGAAGGACATTCATGTTCATGAATAGGAATAATTCTTGTTTGTTTGTTTGTTTGTTTATGCTGGGGATTGAACTCAGGGCCACTTAACCATACATATTTAGTTATGTATGGATATCTACATAACTCAGAACCATAACTCAGACATAGTCTTGCATCATGGATGGTCTGAACACCTTGTTGAAAATCAGTTGAATATAAATTTAAACATTTGTTTCTATAATTTTGATTTTATTTCGTTGGCTAATATGTCTATCATTTTGTCACCACTACAGAGTCTCTTACTACACTTTTGCTGTGAAGCTTTGAAATCAGTAAGTGTGAGCTTTCCAGATTTTTCTTCTTTCTCTAGATTCTTTTAGCTATTTGAATTTCCTTGCATTACCACATGAATTTTAGGATCAGTTTGTCAAGGTCTGCAAAATATTAGCTGAGATTTTGATAGTAATTGTGTTAAATCAATTTTGGAAGTATTGCTATCTTAGAAATATGAATTATTGACAGGCACGTTGGTGCCCACCTGTAATCCCAGTGGATCTGGAGGCTGAAGCAGGAGGATCACGAGTTTGAAAGCAGCCTCAGCAATACAAAATAGGGCTTGGGATGTGGCTCAGTGGTTAAGTGGCCCTGAGTTCAATCCCCAGCATAAACAAACAAACAAACAAACAAGTAAGAATTATTCCTATTCATGAACATGAATGTCCTTCCATTGATTGTTTAGCAGTTTTATTTCACAGTTTCTGATTAATTGTACACCTTTATGTTAAATTTATTTTTAAGAATTTGATTATTTTGGATGCTGTTCTAAGTTAAATTGTCTTGTTAAATTTCATTTTGCCTGTTATTATGAAATTAATATATGTTTATTTAGCTTTATATTCTTCAGTCTTTCTAAACTATTAATTATAAGAGTTTACACCCACGTATGCATGTGTGTATTCCTTAGGAATTTTTTAAACATTCAAGATTATGCTATTTGCAATTAGAAGTACTATTACTTCTTTCCCAGTATGAATGCTTTTTATTTCTTTATCTTGCACAATGTTCTTGGCTAAAACCTTCAGTACAATGTTGAATGGAAGAAACAAGAGCAGTCATCCTTCATTTGACCCGAATTTTTTGAGAAAATATGTGATTTTTCTACAGATGGCATTTATTGGTTTAGGGAGGTTCCCTTCTATTTTAGTTTTTGGAGAGATTTAATTTTTTGCTGGTCTTTTGCTTTTGTATATTTTAATTGAATACATCAAAAATATTCTGTGAAAAACAGTTTTATGAGTTCTAAAAGATTTAAAATTATGGTTCCCTTTTCAAAAGAAAATGTATTTTAATATACAGTACAGTGTCTGCAATGGAACTGAGCCAGTGTCCCTATGGCAATACTTAATTCCCCAGTTTCTCTGCCAACTTGGGTGCTTAATTCACAATGTCACAACAAGTAAAGTACTATGCTTTATAAAACGTTTATCATGATGCTAAGAATTATTAAATGATGATTATCCTGAACTCCTATTTCACATGGAAATGGTATAATTTAGTATTTAATCTTAGAAAGAAAGTCATTAAATTTTGCTTATTAGATAATAGAAAAGCATGAGATAATATCAACATACTAACTGAACACTTATTTTATTTTTAATTGATGCATAAAAGCATAAAAATACACATATTAATGGAGTTCCATTATTGTTCCAACACTTGTATACAATGTTTCATGCTTAATTCAGGTTTATTGTATCTAGATCCTAAAACATTTATTATTTTTATGGTAAAATTTTAAAAAATCTTTTCTTCTAGCTTTTTATAATCTACAGTATATTAATGTTATCTATAGTCACACAACTTTGCAGTAGCACCAGATATTCTTGCTTTTATCTAATTATTACTTACTATGCTTTGATCAGCCTTTCTCCATGACCACCTACTCCCATTTTCCCCAGGCCCTGGTAGCCTCTATTGTATTTTTTAGTCCTATAAAATCAAATTTTTAGGAATTCAAAAATGAGGGAAAAGACATAGTGGCTGTCTTTCTGTGCCTGGCTCGTTTTACTTAACATAATGATCTCTAGTTCCATCTATGTTGCCAGAAATTATAGGATTTCACTTTTTTTTTCAATAACTAAATAGAATTCCAACGTGTCTATGTGCCACATTGTCCTTACCTATTCATTAGCTGTTGAACATTAAGGTCATTTACATTACTTGGCTATTGTGACTAGTACTACAATGAATATGGGTTTGCAGATATATTGTTGACTTACTGATTTTATTTACTTTGGATATATATCTACTAGTGGTATTGCTGAAACTAATGGTAGTTCTCTTATTAATTTTTAGGATCTATCATACTGCTTTCCATACTGGCTATCCTAATTTGCATTCCCACCAACAGTGTGCAAGTGTTCTTTTTCCCCACATCTTTGCCAGCACTTGCAATATTTAGTCATTTTGATAAAAGCCATTCTTACTAGGGTAAAGCGACACCTTAAATTGATTTTTATTTGCATTTCCCTGATGATAAGTGATATAGAGCATATTTTCATGTACATGTTCACCATTTGTATATCTTCTTTTGATAAATATATAGGCCAATTACCCATTATCTTGGTTTATTTATTGAGTATTTGAAATTCCTTAAAGATCCTGAATATCAACTCCTTATCAGATGTATACTTGGTGAATACCTTTTCCCATTATAGGTTGTCTCTTCACACTGTTGATTATTTCATTGCTGTGCAGAAACTTTTTAGTTTGATTTAACCTCATTTTTCTATTTTTGCTTTTGTTTACACTTAATAACTGACATCTCATACAAATTTCAAAGTAATGAATAAAAAAAGATTCTACTTGCTTTATGCTCTGCCTACCAATAGGAAATACCTGCCTATTAATATATGGATATCTCTGTCCTGTGGATACTGTATATTTGGTATTACATGGAATAGTTTTAGATCACCAATTACAGTGTACTTGTGCTTATGAGTATATCTATATCTGTCAGTTAGTTTCACATTGCTATAACAAAATAACTGAGAAATTTAAATTATAAAAATTAACCTCATTTCCAGGAAGCAAAAAGATTGAGGAGGGAGTCAGTCAGGAGGGAGTCATAATCTTCTTCAAGGGTATGCAGCCATACCTTCTTAAATGTCCCACTGCCTCCCAATAGTGCCGTCTAGAAATGAAGACTAAAACCCATGGGTCTTCCAACATTCAAACTTTAGTATTCCTCCTCAAAGGTACATGCCCATCTCATAAAGCAAAATGCATTTAGTCCGTTCCCATGGGTCCTCAAAGTCTTAACTGTCCAGCATGTCTCAAAAGTCCAAGTCCAAAATCTCTTCTGATATTCAAGGCAAACTCATTTGTGAACACTTATAAAACATTTTTAAGTTACATACATCTGAGACACAATCATTAAGACAGGCACAAGATATGAATATCCTATTGAAAATGAGGGAATATAAAGAGGAATAGAAAGGAAATATCAGATAAAAGCAAGACCAAAAGCCAGCATAGCAAACATCAAATCCAAAAGGTTTATGTCCAGTTCAATGGACACACTGTTCTATATCGGGAGCTCCCAGGAGATTCAGCAGCCCCAACACTCTGGTCTTGCTTACTGTAGTCTATATGGCCACTGTCTTGGGTAGGTCCTACCTTACCTCTACAATTCTCCTTGGCAGATTTTTCATATGGCTATACGTCTATCTGATTGTGGTGTTCCTTGCAGTTTGCCTTTGCTCACACTATTCCAAACCTCATCCCTGGCAGGGCTGCTTGCAGGAACTCCAGCCCTCAACATACTGTCTGGCTTCCAAATCTTTCTTTTGGAATCTTGGTGCAAGTCTCCATGACCCCACACTCTTGAATTCTACATACTTATAAAAAACTAGGTTCATGTGGGTGACATCATGGTCTTCTGCAAGTATGAGCTGCACCTGGACCATCAAGCCTGTGATGGCCTCTGGCTGTCTTGCCAGCTGGATGTATGGAAATGAGTCTTCCAGAAATGGTTTCCTGGGACAAAAGTCACCCTAGAACTCCTCTCTGAATTGATTTTTCCCTACAAATCTTTGAAACAAGTTTTCACCTGCACATCTCTTAGCCTGTGATAGCCATAGTTTATGGCTCGGTTTATTCTGGGTTTATGGCCTCTTTTGAAAGGCACTAGTAACGATACGTTTCTTATCTGAAAATCTGTGTATGCACTCCCTATTTTTTCCAAGTTGCAAATTTTTCAATTCTTTCTGTTTTGCTCCTCTTTGGTCCCTATTCTCAATGTGAATGTGGCTAAGTTCAGCCAGTAATACCTATACCATAGCCACCAAGTAAATTAGTCCATGGCATTTAAGCTCAGCCTCTAACAAAGTATCAGGGCGTGGAAAAACGCATCCAATTTATTTATTTATTTTTTTGTTTGTTTGTTTTAGCGATGCTGTAACAAAGATAGTCTAAGTCTTTAATTTCCAGTAGAGTCCTCATTTTCATCTGAAATCTCATCATAGAATTTACTGTCTATTTTGCTATCCACATTCTGGTCTTCTGGGCCCCCATCAAGTTTTGCATGCTAAATTACACTTGCAGCATTCTGGCCTGCTTCACCAAACGCTTCCAAATTCCTCATACAAACCAAGTCCAAATTATTTTCCACATCATGTCAGCTAAAACATAGTCAATAGCCCAACTTTCTGTTACCAGTTTTTAAATTAGCTCCACATTATTGTAATGAGATATTGGAGATAATTATAGATGGAAAGGTATATTTTGTGGCTCATAGTTTTAGGGGTTCCAGTATATGATCATTGAGTTCCACTGCTTTGGGTCCATGATGAGACAGTGGGTTATAGCGTGAGACATAGTAGAACAAAATTACTCCCTCAAAGTCAGAAACCAAAGAAATAAGGAGAGTCCATGGTCTCACAGTTCCCTTCAAAGGCACACTTCCAATAACCTAAATATACCCGAGCAGGCCCCCCACCTCCTAAAGGTTCTACCAACTCCCAGTAATGCCACAAGTTGAGGATCAATCCTTTAAGACAGGGGCCTTTGTATGACATTTAAGATCCAAAGGATAGCAACAAATAAATCTTTAGTAATTTAATGAAAATTGTATTGATATATACGATTGCATCTTTATGCTTTATGAATATATAGAACTAAATATTTCAACCAAACTATCATAACTTCTCTCTATACCATGTATGCTAGAGTATGATTATAGAGAAGAGCAGGAATATTGAAAGTTTTATACTATTTTCCATTAGGAAAACATCTACTATTAAACATCCATAATACATTAGGTAAATAGATGACCAATCATTATGCTAAAATACATATATAAGAAACAACTCTTAAAAATACTCCTTGAAAACCTAATTAACTTGATTTTATTTTTCAATTTCAGATAGAGTTTTACATATATATTAATTGGTGAAAACATTCATTATAGTTTGTTTTGTTACAAGTGGCACAATATGAATGTTTTGGTCTTAAATAAATTTGTTCATTTATTTGGGAAATCGGAGCTGTGATGGTGTATTTGACACAATTATGGCAAGAAGTTCAATTAATAATAAGAATTTATCTGTCAATAAATGAAATAAATTGTTTTTAGAGTTATAAGTCTTTTTTCCTCTTTTGCTGACACCATTCATAGGCAAGCCCTCATTGTGTGTTAGCAGCAGTAGCAACCCTGATTCAAGACACATATTATTTTTTCAAATATTGATTCTGGCAGAAAAGAAAGATTTTTTCCCCCAGTTGCCTAAGTTTAGGTTATCTGCCAATCTCTTAATCAATGAATACAGCCAGGGGATTGGAGAAATTCGATTGGCCAGGCTTGAGCCAGATCATCTTCATGGATTCTAGAAAATATGTTTAGTTCCAATATAAAGGCATAAAGGAATAGTTTCCTAAAAAAAAAAATCTCCATAATAGGGGAAAACAGAAGTAAAGAAAATAGATAATCATTATTCTGTAGAAGGAAAGAATTTGATTCAATGCTTTTGTTTGTATTGTTGCTGTTCAAAGACTTCAGATTCTAAAAATGGGAAATGATGGAATTCATATTAACATTCTTGAGGTCAGCAGGAAAATTTGAGGAAATGATAGAGATTTGATAGACTAAGACCACACCAGATGATCATTGGAAGAAAACACTTAACAATTCAGACTTAGTAAAAAGGAGAACTCCTTGAAAGCACCTCTGCTCATATCCTGGTAGGGACTTCACACTGACTTGGAAAAGTATAGAAAGGGAGCTTTGTATGGAAGAAAGAAAATTGGCTGCCAGTAGTCCTGCACAAAAAGGACTTATATGGGAAGTTGTTTAGAATGAAGGAAAATTTAGTATATAAAAAATTAATTCCTCCAAAATCTGGGTTAAAACCACATTCATGGGCATGTGGTAAATGCAGGTGCACTGCTCATTCTCCCATATTTAGAAAGAGGCTATGTGCTGGAGGCATAGTACTCTATGGATGATCATCTGGAAATTCTTAATAATTTGATGCCCAAATTTTTCTATGTTATGCAGTTTTGAGCACTTTGAACTTAAGCTTCCACATTTTTTCTCAAAACCCCTTGAGAATCCAGGACAAATTCTCTGTTGTCTGCTCTCAAATCTACATCTGGTGATATCTGCTCTTCACTGTGTGTGGGGCCTGAGTGCTGATGCGAGAACGAGTCAGGTGTCTGTGCCCTGCACACTGAAATGTGTAGGGTATTGTGCATCTGAGAGGATCTGCATCACCAAGTGAATTTTGCCAAGCCAGAGGGAGCCCAACATCAAAAAGGAAATGAAAACACCATGACAATTTAGGACAAAGGGATTGTTAGAAAGGAAAGCTAGTCCTGTCTTTTGAGTAATTGGCTCCCACATTTTTGTTTTTTTCTTGGGCCCTGCATATTCTGTAGCTGACTTGGATCTGAATAAACGCAAAATCATATTTAATTTTTTCCCTCTTAATTTCTTTATAAGACATGTAACTACTAGAAAACTAAAAGTATAACACTATTGTATGGAGTTCATGACAACTGAAGCAAAATGTGTAAAATGAAAAAGTTAAGAAGAAACTGGAGCTGATGGTTTCATATGCAGGCATGAAAACAAGGGCAGATTCTAGTAATACGCATTTGTCTGCAGGAATTAAGTCTGTGATTGTACATGAAGTTTTCCATCCTTACAATTTTTAGGCTGGGTAACTACAGTACTTGAGACAGGCTAAATGCATGGGTGATGAAAAAGATACAGCACTTCCTGAAAAGTTGACAGAGAAATCTGAAAAGTGAAACCAGACATCCATGGAAGCTAAAGTATGAGAATACCAGAAGAGCAAGGACAGAGGCATGGATTCCCTAAATCTATCTGTACACATCTGTTACTAACCTCTAAACTGTGCATGTATGAAACAGATTTTAAAAGGCCAGCAAAAAAAAAAGAAAAGAAAAGAAAACTGACCAAACAAAGGCTATTCTACAAAAAAGTGTTTCAGTTCAAACTTGGCCAAGAAAATTGTCTATGGAAACAACACAAAGTTATTCAATTGATTACAGTAATATAGTCCTGAATCTTTACAATTGAAAATCCAGGGCATTCAGAATAAAGTCAAAATTATCTGAAATAGAAATGTTAAAAAATATAAGCTTCAATAAAAAGGAAAATCAACCAATATGATACAAGTATTTGAACTAGGAGAAATGAAACAAAGTCAAACAGAAGACAAAATATAAAATGCTAGACTTATACCCATGGCTTCAAAAACTTCATGGTGTTAATTGACCAAACACTTCAATTAAAAGGACTGTCTAAATGAAAAATGGACAAACTAAAATGACCAAACATATGTGCAACTGTGTGCTGTATCAGGAGAAATATTTTATTTTTTTAAAATATTTTTTAGTTGTCAATGGATCTTTATTTTATTCATTTATTTATATGTGGTGCTGAGGATCGAACCCAGTGCCTCACGCATGCTAGGCAAGTGCTCTACCACTGAGCCACATCCCAGCCCCAGGAGAAATATTTTAAATGTAAAAATACAAATAAGATGAAAGTGAATGGATGGGGAAAATATATCATGCAAAGGTAAACTTAGGAAGGTTGTTGGGGCTATATCACTAACAGATAAAGTAGACTTCAAAATAAAGCTTATTAGGTGATGAAAAAAAGACATTTTATAGTGACAAAATATCAGTACACCAAGAAGACATAAACATAAAAGTATATTATTCCATAACAAGTCTTCAAATTATGTGGAGTGAGTCTTGACAGAAATAAAACAAAAAAGAAACAATTCCACAATAATAGCTGTTCTCTCAACAATTGAAAAGACCACTCAAAAAAGTAAATAAGAAAAGACAATGTCTAAACTGTGCTATTATAGTCACTTAATTGATTTTTATTTTTTCTAAAAATGTACCTTGAAACAATAGAATTCACTTTTTTCTTAAGTGTGCATCACATGTTATGAAAGATAAAAACATTCATTACCTAGTTGCAGTAAATCTAAAAAGTTTGAAATCATAGAGAATGTTTACAAAATGAGATTCAGTTGGAAACATTAATAAGAAAATAATAGGAAAAACTGCCAATAATTGGAAACTAACTATATGTTTCTGGATAATATTAGGACCATGTAGAAAATCAGAATTTAGATTTAGAAAGAACAACACTAGAAAGAATAAATTAGAATATTATGAAATGAATCATAATGAAAATGAAACATCAAAATTTTGATATAAATAAAGCAGGGCTTTGACCAAAGTTAATGTTTTAGAATGACAGTTAGAAATAAAAACTCAAATCAATGATTTAGTTTTCTGCTTTAAAAAATTGAATACAAAACAGTAAATAAAAATTGAAGTAAGTACATAAAAATGTAAATATGGATAAAAAAGTAGAAATTAAAGAAAAAGCTTAAAGCCATATAGGGGAAAAATTATCAATGAAGCCAAAATCTGATTCTTAAAAAAAGTCATTAAAATTGATAAACCTGTAGCCAAATTGATGTTTTTTTAAAGAAATAAAATATAAATTACAAATATCAAGAAAGAAAGAGGAAACACTACTATAGACTTTTTCTCTTTAAAATGACAAGGAAATTTTAGGAACAATTTGTATCAATAAATCTGTAAATGTATAAAATTTCTGGGAGAAAATAAATGAAAAAAATCTGATTCAGTAGGAAATAGAAAACTTGAAAATACTTAAATAAAGGAAAAAGTGTTTGTAAGTAAGTCTCTCCCCAGTGAAAATTCCATGCCAATATGGGTTTAGTTTGGAATCTATCAATAAAGTAACATGCAATAAATTCAATTTTAGACAAAATCTTCAATAGAATAAAGTAGTATGGGACACTTTTCAGTTTACTCTATGGATTCAGTATCATACTAATTCTAAAACTAGGTAAGCAAAACACAATAAAATGTATTTCTCACCAATATTCCTCAAAGTATAAATGCTAAAGCTCTCGGGAAAATATCTGCAAGTTGAATACAATATTTTCAAGAGAAAACTTGTCATCAGTAGGTTGATCATAATCCTCAAATACAAGTGTGGTTTTGCATGTAAAACTGAATTAACATTATTCAGCATATTAATATTATAATTTCTATGTGATTATTTTGGTAGATACAAAAACTCCACAAAATTCAAAAACTTTTATTATGCAAACTCTCATCACACTAAGGGTAAAAACGGAATATTTTACCTGGTTAATAGCATCTATGAAAGGCCTCTAGTTAACATTACTTCACTTGTGAAATATTTAGTACTTTTTACCTAAGGTCAATACAAGGCAAGAACATCTGCTCCTAACACTTTAAAATTGTTCTGGGGATCATTTAGTGTTATTAGGCAAGGAAGAGAAATATTACAACAATTAGAAAAATTTATATAAGACAGAATCAAATATATTCAATTCTCTGAAGGAAATCAGGAATTGAAAGGCTGAATAAAACATATATGCAACAGCCAGATAGAATATATATGCAATAGTGCAATATACAATAGCCAAATAATATATGATAGAAACAACTCAGGTGTCCATCAACAAATAAATGAATAAAGAAAATGTGTATGTATGTGTGTGTATTATATATATGTATATAATAAGAAAATGTGTATGTATGTTTATTATATACATATTATTATATATTATTTTATACACACACACACACACACAAGTTCTATTCAGCTATAAAGAATGAAATTTGTCAGTAAAGGGATGAAACTGGAGAACATCATGCTAAGTGAAATTAGTTGGATTCAGAAAGTGAAGAGTCAAATGTTTTCTCTCTTATGTGGAAGCTAGACCAAAATAAAAAAAAAAAAAAACATGTATGTGTATGTTGGGGGAAAATTCCACGAAAATAGAAGAGAGGTCAGTGTATCAGTGGAGTAGGGAAAGGGGATAGAGAAGGAAGAATGAGGGACAGAAAATGGGAGGAACTGAAATGGAATTGACTAAATCATGGTATGTACACATGGAATATACCACAGTGTATTCCATGTTTCTGTATACCTTAAAATCATTAATTTTAAAAAATAAATAAATAAATAGAAGGAAGATCAGTAGAATAGAGGTTGGGGGTGGGGAAGAAGGGGAGGAAAACAGGAAGTATTGGTATGAAGCAGATTATATATTATGCATGTATTGTTATGTCAAATGAACCCTGCTATTATGTAAAACCATACATCACTAGTAAAAACATTAACAAAGATAAAATATACATGTAATGGAAAATGAAAGAATAGGTAAAAAAATATATTTGAAAAATACGAACACGTTTGGGTGAACTTTACCTAATATCCTGACTTCCTCAGTCACTAATCATGGATAGACAGAAATATAGATTAATTAAGTAGAATAGTAAGCTCACGTAATAGACGTGGTTTATGTGGCCATCTGATTTTAGACAAAAGTTCCATATTAAATCAATGGAGAAAAAGATTTTTTTTTTTAAATTGGTGCTAGACAATTTGCGATTGGGATGTGGCTCAGAGGTAAATCATTTGCCTACCATGTGTGAACCCTGGATTGGATCCTCAGCAACACACACACACACACACACACTAGTGGCCATCAAAGTGGCACACAATCCCAGTGACTCTGGAGATTGAGGTAATAGCATTGTAATTTCAAGGACAGCCTGGCAATATAGCAAGATTCTGTCTCAAATTAAAAAAAATTTTTTTTTTTTAAAGAGCTGATGCTGGAGCATGCCTGAGTTCAACCCCCATTCCACAAAAAATAATAAATAATAAAAAGGTATTATCAACAAATGGCACTAAACAATTTGATATCTGTATGCAATTTAAAGAATGTATATATTCATATTACACTCAAAAATCATGTCAATGTGGAAGATAGATTTAAATATAGGACTTAAACTTCTAGAAGAAAACACAGAAACAATATTTTCAATATTGTGTAAGGCAGTTTTCTTCAAAAAGAAGTAAAACCACTGGAATGGTTAATTTGAATAGTTAACTTGATTGAATTAATAAATGAGGATGATTAAGAGTTTTTAGGGTGTCAGTGAGGGTGTGTCTAGGAATGACTGGCGTGTGGGATAGCGAACTGAAGTGGAGACTCTCCCTAAACATGGGCATCACGGTCCAAAAAGATGGTGGCTTGGATGGAATAAAATTTCAAAGAACAAGGAAGCAGCAGCAGATGCAAGCTCAATTCTTCTTGAACAGCTTCTTGATTGCCATGATCACCTGAGGATATGAAACTCTTGCTTCTTCACTCTTCCCAGGAAGATTCTCCCAGTAATTCTCCAGAGAGTTTCCAGAAGCCTTTGGTGTTGGACTAGTCTGGTCATAGATGTGGAATAAATAAAGTTTTAACAACTCTTCATTACACTACTGATTTATGCTTTGCACATTAATAATCTTAAAACTAGTAAAGAAAAGAATCTAGAATTGTGCTAAGACCAAGAAATATTTTTGATCTCAAATTATTTCTAATTGATAAATTAAAATTAAATATTTTCTGTTGTTTTATATAAAAAAAAAAGTGCTTGCTCATCCCCAATGCTGTTGGTGAACCTTACCTACCAGGTTTAATTTGTCTGATCTTTTGTTGCAGAGGCAGACATGAGACAAAGTTTGGAAATGACTGAAGTTTAAAATATGTGTAACTATGTAACCAGGAAATAAGAGTGGAGAGAGAATCACCAAATAAAGGAGGATAGAAAATGTTATTGGAAAAATATTATATGATTTATGGCTAAAAACTAAGGACTAGCATATATGGGAGCCAATGATTGTGGCATTAAAACATTTACTATATAACATCTAGAGATGAGATGAGAAAATTTAGATTTATTGCTTTACACTTTGAATCACTGTCTTATTTGAAAACAGATTATTCTCTCTTTATATCAAGATAACTTAGAAGAATTTATTTTTTTAATCATAAGCATATTTCTATTTCGTGTTCCTTGTATATTTTGGCAAATAATAGGATGGCCACTAAGTAAGCTAATTTGATTTGGAAGTTATAACCATTTCCTGCTTTTCTAATTTGAAGAGTCATAATTTAATGCCACTTTTTTTAAGTGTACTACAGTATAAAGAAATTAATTCCACACAGATTGAAATGACTAAGAAGTTGGTAGGCAGAGAAAATGGGTTTCATTTGGTTATTAAGTTGCTACACAAGGAACCCAGTTCTCCTGTAGGTATTGATTAAATTCCCATGGACTAAATGTCCTTGCAATTTACTAACATGTGCAAAAGTCAATTTGCCTTTTGGTGAAACAAATCAAGGCCAACGAAGTTCTGTTTAATTGAATGATCCACTCTACTGAATGTGCCATTAGGCTAGTGAAAAGGTTTATTTTAGAGACTAGCACTGTGGAAGAGGACTGTTCATAGCTCATTGTGCACTCTTGAGTATGCTTAAAATTTTTGAAGACTAGTTTGATCTTGTTACCTTTCTAAGAAACAATATTTCCATGAAGCTGTGGAGTTTTGTGTAGTTTTCAAGTTCTGTGGAAAAGAATGCTTGCCATATATACTACAGATTTTCTGAGCCTTCCTGTATCCATTTGTGACTAACTTTGGGAACTGCCAAAACAGACAATCCACCCTGTTTTCAGCTCAAAAAGGGCAGAAAGGTGAAAACATGCTTTATAACACTCCTGGCTCTTTTTAACATGGAGCATGCTGACTTTTTGGCCCTGTGCCCATGGAAAGAGACAAATGAGATGAAGCCTGCTTTTATTCCAGTTCCCAATGCTCCCCCATCTGAGAATGACAAGAAAGTAAACTATCCTGTTGGAAAGAGGCCCTACTTTGTTCTCTAGGTCAGAAGTTTAAAGGCCATTTATTGGACACAGTCCTTAATTGAGCTCTTGCTTAAATAAAACTTGGCTGTTGTTTTTTTGTATTTATAATAAATGAGGAAATAAAGAATTTATGGAGCAGTTTGAAAAATTAAAGAAAGAAAAATTTGAAAGAGAGTTCCTATTGTTACCATTTCTATATTATTGGTACGTTATAGAATATCAAAATAGAACAAAAATATGCTACCTTACCTTTCTTTGGAGTATTTAGCATGGATGTCTCTGATTTCTACTGGTTTCCAAAAAGATTTATTTTCCAATTTCCAAACTTATGGGAAGTTAAGCACATGACAATGGGAATGCTCTGAAGTATGGAGAACAGGATAGTGTGTCCCAAAAACAGAATATATAAAACATTTGTGAGAAATTCCTCCCCTTCAGCTGTCAGAAGAGGAATGCTTTTACATTTCAAGGTCATGATGGGAAAAAGGTAAAGTCAGGCAGAAATGTTTAATATGTGAGTGTCTCCTCAATAGAACTTCCTTAACCTCTAATGATCTCTCCAGAATTAATTGCATCTTATACACTGCAGTACACTTTGGATTGGACATAGGGAGATTATGCACCAGTTAGATAAAGAAAGTATCTTTCACTGGTTTATTTCCATTTGAAAGACTTTTGAATAGATAGGATCTTTCATAAGAAGCAATTTTGATTCTGTTAGAAACATAAAAGTGACAATCTATATGATGACACGCAGAGCAGTGTGGATCCCCAAAAGTGGAAAACAGCCCTAATATAATTTTCAATAGGTAATAGTCTGCACACTCTGAAGCTAAAAGACCTTTTATTTATTCAGTCTCTGCTATGTCTGAGACTCTCAGTTACTGTCTCACATCTCCTCTGGATTTTTTTCATGTGAATGTCAGGTATAATATGCCTAAACCTACCTCCTTAACCTTCCAAGGTAACATCTCTCTACAATCATATTCCGTAAAGGAGAGAGGATTAAGGCATCAGTTAACTCTTTCTTCAGATGTTGTGATTAAATTTTGTGTGATTAGTCTGTTGTGTTACTAAAAAAAGTGTACTGATTTTCAATAATAATTAATACTTAGAATTCTATAGTTGATACTTCCTTACGTGGAGGAACAAGTGTCATATTGGGGGAACAGATGTCACATTTTCTGAAATTTTGTTCATGGAATAAGTTTTAAAATGGTAATTTATGCAAACTTGAAATACATACTTTTTAATATCATCTTTCAATGGTGATATTTCATTAAATTGATATTTATAAATATAGCACATATGTTTAGCATATTTATGCAATGGGACTAATTTGTAAGTTCATCATAATGAATTTTTTAATAGATGAAAACTGAAGACAATGGAAAAAATAAAAAATAAATTATTGAAAAATTTCTCCATTTCATTCTTTTAAAAAATTTTTCCCCCTCCATTTCACAGAGCTCGGGATCAAACTCAGGATTTTGTGCATGCTAGGCAAAAGCTCTGCTTTGAAGTTATACACCCAACTATCTATTGTCTTTTTACTGAGACAAAATTAAAATTGGTTATGAAAGAAAAATGGTCATCTCTCTGTATTAAACATGATGGAGAAGGTAGGTTTTATCCTTTTTCTTTACATCTTCATTACTAAACTAAGCCAATTCTTCTGGCTTGTTAGAGATCACACAAATATGACTAGTTGGTCACTGATTTTCTTTTAGGGACAATTGTCCACTGACCCTATTGTTCACTATTGACACTGGATCCCTAAGCAAAATTTAGAATGACACTATTATTACAGAGTCAACAGCAAAAATTATTTAGCCTTACACAATTACTTATTAGTAATAATGTTACTACTAAAAATATTTTAATCTTAAAATCATAACAAAAACAATGACAATATCAGCATTAATTCAATAGTTTTTTCCAGTTCAAATGCAACATGTTCTGTGTAATAATAGTGGTCCACATTATGAACTTATGTATCATTATAGATTCTGCATTCTATATTAAAGTTACAACAACAATAAAGCTCTAGCTGTTGAGCTAGGGGGATGTATTGGTAAGAGCACAAATCTAGAACCAGATTAATCTTGGCTCTGTTACTTCTATTGGTGTGCACTGGAATGAATTTCTTGAACTCTGGGATCCATTTTTACTTACTGAAAAATTTGACTGATAATCTTTACTTCACAGAAATGTATATAGTGCTGAGAACCAAAACTGACTCATAAAATATAAATGTTTAATTTATGACACCTAAAACAGATTGGACTTTCAAAATAAAATCAATAAAGAACACAGTAAATTAGTATTCATAACAATTTATAACAATTTACCATAATCTGGATGACTCAACTTTAGTTTTAATAATGTACAGATATAATTGCACTGGCAATGATTTGATAAGTCATTTACATTTTTCATTTGCATTGTGGCATTTTCGAAGTAGTGTTTTTAATTTATCTGTGTTGGAATAAAAATATCAAATAAATCAAAACTTTATTTTGAAATTTTGATACATTAATGATAAAACATGAGGAAATGTAATTCACTTGTCCATTCTGTTTAACACAGAGAGATCCTGACAATTTTTCTTTCATAACCAATTTGAATTTTGTCCCAGCAAAAAGGCAATAGATAGTTGGGTGTATAACTCAAAAGCAAAGCCTTTGCCTAGCATGCACAAAGTCCTGAGTTCGATCTCCAGTTCTGCAAAATGGGGGAGGGGGATAATAGAATGGAGAAGTTTTTCCTAGTCAATCACCAATGATCAGAGCAATTATATTGGCATTCAGCATATCAAGAAACTGAAGAAAAAATTTTAAATACTTTCTAATTTTGACCAAAACTGTTCTTTCTTTTTGTTAGAGAATTGTGATAATGCATACTTTTTCAGTTTTGAAGATAACGATAGTATTCCATGCATACTGATTACAGACATACTTTCAGAGCTTTAAATTAAAAAGTAGTCAAATATCAAAGATTGTTATCTGTTATCCTGGCAGGGATTTTTTTTTTTTTTTTTTTTTTTGCCCATTATGGCAAAGGCTTTTAAGTTTCTTTTGTTAATAGTGAAAACAATTGGGTAATAAGTTCATGAGAGATGTTATTTGAAAAATAATTTTTGAATTCTGCAACTTAAATTTGAGAAATAGAGATGTCTTAATATTTCATCTTTTTTCTTTCCCTGTTTTTTCTCTCTTTTAATACACACATAAACAAACACACATGAACACACGAGTGTAAATAATTTAGTCTTAAAAATGCTCAGCTAATGACAAATTTAGAGAGTTTCTTAAGTGATATTGCACAGTTCATTGAACTATTTCTTACTCCCTATTTCACTTGAATACAGTTTAAATACATCACACTATCATGGAGTTCCATTCTGAAAAAAATTGGCCAAAGCTTAATTCTATATAACCTTAGTTGCATGATCTATAGTAGTATCACATAGTTATTTTATTAGCCTCCTCAAGACTAAAGTCAATATTTTGAACCTATATATTTCTTTGGCTTCCATATAATATAGACTCTCTACCTGTTACTCTGACCATTGCATTTAACACTTCTGAAGTGAACTCATGAGATAACAACACACAAATCTGAAGAACTAAACCTTTGCAGAAACTGGATATTTTACAAATGTTCATTAGCCACTAGGCAATTAGGCACTCCAAAGTAATTTTAGGAAAATATTTTTTTAGACCTTTCTTCTACACATTAAAACAATAATGTCATGCATGAATAGTGATTTGCTAAGGGAATACATTTATAGTGAATAGTGTAGTCTATGTGCAAATGTACCTCTGTGTAGGATAAGGATATTAGAAAATTTATTTCTGATTGCTATACATATATATTTTTAAATCATATACAATCCCATATAAATGAAAAGACTCATCAAAAACTACATAAATAACTTTTATTTTTAAAATCTTTTTTTCTTTATGACTCAAACACTTGGAAATGAATGAGGTGATCTTTACTATATAGTAGATGTTGGATTAACACAAAATTCTTCTTGGTTATATTTTTAATGTGAAATAAATATGAAGTGGCTAAAAGTAAACAAACACTCATTGCATGTCAGTTTCTGTGTTATCTGAGTCACTAGTACACATATGCTGTATCTGTGAGAAAGGGAAACTAAGGTAAGCGATGTTTTACTAAGTAATTTTTTAAATACTAATACACTATTGAGTGCTAGGAGAAGTCTAGTATGGAACATCTGTGCCCTTGCCAGAGGCCTGGACCCACAATACCAGGCCCCTGTGCCCTAGCTCTCTATCCACCAATGTGAGGCCTCATCCAAACTGCCTCCATCTGGGGACACTGAAGCCAGTGACATAGCCCTTCCCATGTGGTAATCTATACCATACACAATGGACAGGGACAGCTGCCCATTGCAGCACCACATGCCACCACCTAGCAGGCCACTCAGTGCTAGTGCATAGCCCATTCTTCTAGCCCCACCTCTGAAAGTGGTTGCCTCCAGCTTGAGGCACCTCCACAACCATCTGGGGTTACTTCCACTAGTCTCTCCACCATCTTTAGTTGGGGCAGCTTCCATTTAAGGACACTGACTGGGGCCCAGAAGTCAAATATCAATGTAGAAACAGGCTTGACTCTACTGTTGACACCAACTAGGGACATGTCTGCTTCAATCAAGAGACAACAATTAAGACCTACAAGACTATCACCAAGGTCTGTGATAGTACATCAGAGGTATGCCGAATAAGTGTGCTAACAGATACCATGCTGTTGCAGAAGCAACAGGGAGCCTTGCATGAGGTCACCTCTTTTTATGTTTTTTTTCTTTTCCTGCTAATAGCCAACTTCTTTTGGTTCCCCTTTCACCAGTCCTATATTCTAACACCTCTATACTCTCACACCCTACATCATAAACATCACATCCTAACCAGCATAAAATCACCTCCCCCAGCATTCTCTCTCTTCCATCATCAGAAACAGTAAACTCTTATGCAAACCTACTGGATATTTGATAGAAGACCAAATTCATCATTTCTGTTTATAGTGACAAAGCTATAAATGTCTAAATAGGAGCTAATTGATTTATGATTGCATATTGGTTGCATTGGGTAATGTAAACATTGATCTCCCCCTTAAAGATGATGGATTGATAACCTGCAGGGATACTTCAAGATTTCAGGGTGGAACCTGCAATACCTCATATCTGCACTGCAAGAGAGGAAGACACATAGATGACATGAAAAAAAAAAAAAAAGGGAGGAAAGTGCTCCAAACAAACCAAGATACTACAATAATAGAATCCATTGACAGTGCAGTAGATGAAATGTCAGAGAAGGAGTACAGAGTGTACATAATTAAAATGATCTGTGAATTAAAGAATGAACTAAGTGAATAAATACAGTCAAAAAAATTGATCACTTCAAAAAAGAGATGAGAGAGCAAATACAGGTAGCAAAATATTACTTCAAGAAAGAGACAGAGATTCTGAAAAAAAAAATAGAAATCCTTGAAATGAAGGAAATAATAAACCAAATAAAAAGCACAATAGAAAGCATCACCAAGAGACTAGATCACTTGGAAGACAGAACCTCAGACAATGAAGACAAAATATGAAGTCTTGAAAATAAAGTTGACCACACAGTGAAGATGGTAAACACCATGAATAGAACATCCAAGAATTATGGGATAAAATCAAAAGATAAAATCTAAGATTTATCAGGATAGATTTATCAGCATTTCAAACAAAAGGAATGCACAACTTCTTCGATGGAATAATATCAGAAGATTTCCCAAACGTGAATAATGAATTGGAACACCAAATACAAGATGTTTATAGGACACCAAATGTACAAAAGTACAACAGATCTACACCAAGGCACATTATAATGAAAATGCCTGGCATACCAAATAGGGATAGAATGTTAAAGGCTGCAAGAGAAAGGAATCAAATTACATATAAGGGAAGACCAATTCAGATCTCAGCAGATTTTTCAACTCAGACCCTCAAAACCAGGAGATACTGGACAACATATACCAAACTCTGAAGGAAAATGAATGCCAACCAAGAATTTTATACCCAGCAAAATTAAGTTCCACATTTGATGATGAAATAAAAACCCTTCCATGATAAACAGAAGTTAAAAGAATTTACAGCAAGAAAGCCCGCACCACACAGCATTCTCAGCAAAATATCCCATGAGGTGGAAATGAGTAACAACAATGAAAATCAGCAAAGGGAGGAACTACACTAAAGAAAATGCCAAACAAAGGAGAAACCAAGTCAAGGTAAAAACAAAAAATAAACCAAAATGACAAGGAATACAAATCGTATTTCAATAATAACCCTGAATGTGAATGGCTTAAACTCATCAATGAAAAGATATAGACTGATAGTTGGATTAAAAATAATGCTCAACAATATGCTGTCTTTAAGAGACTCATCTCACAGGGAAAGACATCCATAAACTAAAGGTGAAATGATGGGAAAAAGCTTATCACTCACATGGACCACATAAACAAACAGGGGTTTCCACCCTCATATCAGATAAAGTGGACTTCAAACCAAAGTTAGTAGAAAGGAACAAAGAAGGACATTTCATACTACTCAAGAGAATCATACATCAACAAGACATAACAATCGTCTATGCCCAAAACAATAGGGAATCTATGTATATCAAACAAACCCTTCTCAACTTCAAGAATCAAATAGACTACAACACAATAAAACTGGGTGACTTTAACACACATCTCTCTCCACTGGATAGATCTTCCAAACAAAAACTAAACAAAAAAATTATAGAACTCAATAAAATAATCTATAATTTAGACTTAACAGACATATATAGAATATTCCATTCATCAATGAGCAAATACACTTTTTTCTCTGTAGCACATGGATCCTTCTCCAAACTAGACCATATGTTATGCCACAAAGCAAGTCTTAGCAAATACAAAAAATTAGAGATACTACCCTGCATTCTATAGGGCCATAATGAAGTGACATTAAAAATCAATGATAAAATAAAAAATGGAAGCTACTCCAATACCTGGAGGCTAAACAAAACACTATTGAATGATGTGTGGATAACAGAAGACATCAGGGAGGAGATAAAAAGGTGCTTAGAGGTAAATGAGGACTCTGATACAACATATCAACATCTCTAGGACACTATGAAGGCAGAGAAAAGTTCATTGCATTAAGCTAATACATTAAAAGAAGTAAAAGTCAGCAAATAAATGACCTGACATTACTCTCAAAGCCCTAGAAAAAGAATAAACCAACTCTAAAATTAGTAGAAGACAGGAAATAATTAAAATTAGGGTGGAAATCAATGAAATTGAAACAAAAGAAACAATTCAAAAAATTGACAAAACAAAAAGCTGGTTCTTTGAAAAAATAAATAAAATTGACAAAACCTTAGCCAACCTACTGGAAAGGAGAGAGAAAACTCAAATTACTAAAACTCATGATGAAAAAGGAAATATTATGACAGACACTATTGAAAGACAGAAGACAATTAGAAACTTACTTTGAAAATTAATACTATAGTAAAATACAAAGCCTTGAAGACACCAACAAATTTCTAGAGGCTATGATCTACTCAAGCTGAACCAAGAGGAGATACACAATTTAAACAGATCAATTTCAAGCAAGGAAATTGAAGAAATTCTCAAAATCCTACCCAGCAAGAAAAGACCAGGACCATATGGATTCATAGTTGAGTTGTTACAAGACCTACAAAGATGAATTAATACCAATGCACCTCATATTATTCCATGAAATAGAAAAGGAGGAAACTCTTCCAAATTTATTCTGTAAGGATAGTATCATGATTATACTAAAATCAGGCAAAGACATATCAAGGAAAGAAAATTTCAGACCAATATCCCTGATGAACATTGACATAAAAATTCACAATAAAATCTTGGCAAATCGCATACAAAAACACATTTAAAAAATAGTGCACCATAATCAAATGGGGTTTATCTCAGGGATGCAAGGTTGGTTCATTGTAAGGAAATCAATAAACATAATCCATCACATCCATAGACTTAAAGATAGTAATCACATGATTATATCCATTGATGCAGAGAAAGCACTTGACAAAATACAGAATCCTTTCATGTTCAAAACACTAGAAAAACTAAGGATAGTAGGAACATACCTCAACATTGTAAAGGCTATCTATGCTAAACCCAAGGCCACCATCATCCTAAATGGAGAAAAATTGGAAGCATTCCTTCTAAAAACGGGTACAAGTTAGAGATGACCTCTTTCACCACTGCTCTTCAATATAGTCCTTGAAACTCTAGCCAGAGGAATTAGACAAAAGAAATTAAAGGGATACAAATAGGAAAAGAACTCAAACTATCATTATTTGCCAACCATATGATTCTGTACTTAGGAGATCCAAAAAATTCCACCAGAAATCTTCTAGAAATAATAATTGAATTTAGCAAAGTAGCAGGATATAAAATCAATAGACATAAATCAAATACATTTCTATATATCAGTGATGAATCCTCTGAAAGAGAAATTAGAAAAACTACCCCATTCACAATAGCCTCAAACAAACAAACAAACAAACAAACAAAACCCTTGAGAATCAACTTAAGAGGTGAAAAACCTTTACAATGAAAACTACAGAATACTAAAGAAAGAAATTGAAGACCTTAGACGATGGAAAGATCTCCCATGGTCCTGGATAGGCAGAATTAATATTGTCAAAATGGCCATACTATCCAAAGTGCTATACAGATTCAATGTGATTCCAATTCAAATCCCAATGTTACTCCTTGTAGAAATAGAAAAAGCAATCATGAAATTTATTTGGAAAAATAAGAGACCCAGAAGAGCCAAAGTAATCCTTAACAAGAAGATTGAAGCAGGAGGCATCAAAATACTAGATCTTAAACTATACTACAAAGCTATAGTAACAAAAATGGCATGATATTGACACCAAAATAGACAAGCAGACCCATGTTAAAGAATAGAAGACACAGAGACAACACCACATAAATACAGTTATCTCATACTAGACAAAGGAACCAAAAGCATACACTTGAGAAAAGAGATTATCATTTCTTCAACAAATGCTTCTGGGAAAACTGGAAATCCATATGCACCAAAGTGAAAATAACCCCTATCTCTCATCATCCACAAAACTCATCTCAAAGTAGGTGAAGGACATAGGAATTAGTCCAGAGATCCTACACATAATAGAAGAAAAAGTAGGCCCCAATCTTCATCATGTCAGATTAGGCCCTGACTTCCTTAACAAGACTCCTAAAGCTCAAGAAATAAAATCAAGAATCAATAAATGGGATGGATTCAAACTAAAAAACTTCTTCTCTGCAAAAGAAAGAATCAATGAGATGAAGAGAAAATCTACATTTTGGGAGCAAATTTTTGCCACAGGCAAAAATGTTCAACATCTGTAGCAATTAGAGAAAGCAAGTCAAATCTACTCTAAGATTTCATCTCACACCAGTCAGAATGGCAGTTACCAAGAATACAACCAACAATTAGTGTTGGCAAGGATGTGAGGAAAATGCACACTCATACTTTACTGGTGGGGTTAAAAATTGGTGCAGTCAATCTGGAAAGCAGAATGGAGATTCCTTAGAAAACTTGGGATGGAACCACCATTTGATCCAACTATCCCACTCTTTGTTTTATATACACAGGAGCTTAAAATGGCATACTACAGTGACAAAGCCACACCAATGTTTATTGCAGGACAATTCACAATAGCCAAATTGTGGAACCAACCCAGATGCCCTTCAATAGATGAATGGATAAAGAACCTGTGGTATATATACACAATGGAATATTATTCAGCAATAAAAGAGAATAAAATTATGGCATTTGCAGGTAATGTATGGAGTTAGAGAATATTATGCTAAGCAAAGTAAGCCAATCCTGAAAAATCAAAGGTCGAATGTTTTCTCTGATAACTGGATGCTAATTCATAAAGGGCAGGGCATGGGATGAGTAGAGGAATTTTGAATTAGTGAAAGGAGAGGGAGAAAGACGGAGGGTGCATGGGGAGAGGAAAGATGATGGAATGAGAAGGGCATCATTACCCTAGGTACATGTATGAATGCATGAATGGTGTGGCCCTACTTTGTGTACATCCAGAGATGTGAAAAATTGTGGTCCATTTGTGTACAATGAATTGAGCATTCTGGTGTCATGTATAACTGATTAGAACAAATTAAAAAACCTTAAAAAATTTTAATGCAGTACTACAAATTAGGCTACTTTATTTATATATATACATACACATTTATAGATATATGAAAATTATTTTATTTATTTGTTCACATATTTGTGGTACTGGAGATTGAACTCAGGGTCTTGAGCATGCTATGCAAGTACTGTACCACTAAGCTACATCCTCAGCCCCTATTTGTTTATATATAATGCAAACTTATTTTAAACTTGGGGTTATAATCCAATAATTCTTTATGGTACTGCCTGAGTTGTTCTAGCTTTGGACATTGAAAGCTCTTTCACTTGGTTCCTGTGTCCCTTTGTCTTACATTGTAGCTTTTTTTCTTTGTTTAATTCTTTAATTTTTACTCACCTTTTATTTTCTTTTCTTCATATATATACTTATTTTGCAGCACTTCCATATTTTCTTGCACTACAAGAAAATATTCTAGGCTTGTCTATATATTTCCACTCTAGTCCTATAATCAGTTACTTCTCCAAAGAAGACTGGCTTCTTTAATTGGATGATTGTATAAATACCAAGATCTGAACCTTTGGTGTGCTATGGGGCATCATTACTTCCAGGCCCTTTCAACTGACAATGCCAGGAAATACATGTGTGTGTACTAATGTACATAATTATAAATATTTCTGGTTTAAGCATGCATATCTATCTTGAGATATACATGAATTCAAGCTATTTCCAACTTCCATTTCTACATTGATCTTCACTCTAACCTTTCTCTTTGCATATCTGTAACCTCCTGCTTCAAAAGTAAAAATCTTTCCTTCATTGACCAGTCATTTATTTATTCAATTCCATTATACATACTGTCTTGTTTCAAAATTAACCTGTACTCTTGTGTTACTTTATGTACCAGAATACAGTACTTACATATAGTTTTTCCTGTGTTTACTCTTCCAGTTTCTACTCATTTCCCAAAGTTCTTTGATCAATATACTTCCACATCTCCTTCTGTAAATATGTTGCATACACACACACACACACACACACACACACACTACAATTGGATTCTTTTGTCACATTCGGCATTCTATTCTCTCACAGTCCTCAAATGATTTTTTAAATTTGTATACATTGTTTCACTTATTGTGTTTTAACAACAGCATGGTGTCATGTATCTATCATTACAAAATTTAATAGAATAGTTATAATTGCCCTAGACCCATCAGGTCCCAAAACACTGATATCTTTTTGGGCTCTGTAGTTTTGCCTTTGCTGGAATTATATATAAATAGAATTGTACAATATAGCATTGTAAATCTGGTTTATATATCTTAGTAATATGCTTTTAAAATTTATACTCAAAGTTATGATTTGATAGCTCATTATTTTGGTCACTGCATAGCATCCCACTGTATAAATATATATAGTTTATTTATCCACTTATTTACTAAAGACGTATTTCATTACTTACAATTTTGGGAGATAATAAATAAAATTGTTAAAAATTTTATGCAAATTTTTGTATACTGAGAGTTGATCTTAAGTTGATATAGTTTACCAAATCTTCTGTATGTTTTAATCCAATAAAAAGTCAACTGAAATACCAATATTTCTAATGTATTATTTCATAATGACTCACTAATGACTTCCAAAGCATTCCAGTATCTCCTTAGCATCTAATTAAAATTTGCAAAATTGTGCTGTAATATTGTCTAAGGAAAAACATTTGCTTTGGGCTTGATAATTATGTCAGCAAAACAAGTTGATGTTAATGTGTATTCTTGCCCATATAATTGTAAGCTGTATTAAAATATTTAATATCATTTTTCTTACTAATGAGATTTTAAATCTAAAATAATTTCAAGTAGTTCTTACTGACAAGCCTATGAGAAAGGCACCCAAACAGACATGCCCTCAATTGCTTTTACCACTTAAATATTTTAACAAAAACTTTTGAATTTCAATATGATGTATGATACTATAAACACTAAAATGAACAAAGTACAATTCCTGCCTTACGCATTTTAGGCAAAGTCACACGTATATCAACAGTGGATTGACAATGTGACAAAGTTGTAGACCATATTGTAGAAGTTTATAAGATAGAATTTGCACTGGAAAGAATCTTTAAAGTGTTAATATTTTGTAGAAATATGTCAGGCAGTGAAATAAAAGATCTGTGAGAATTGAGTGGCCAAGGCATTCTAGACAGAAGGAGCAATATTCTGAGATGATTGATCTATTTGCAAATTAACTGTTTAGTTTACGTGACTCTAATTCAGTATGATAAGCATAGAAAAAGATAAAAATAAGAGGAAACAAGAAGAGATTTTATGTATTTTATTAAGGAATGCATTTTTACTTTATCATACAAAAGTTGTCTTTGAAAAGACCTAATGATATCTATTTTTAAAATATGGAATGTTTAACTAATTACTTATAATTGTGTATATGCAGCCAGGCATGGTAGCGCACGCCTGTAATACCCACACTTTGGGAGGCTGAGACAGGAGAATCGTGAGTTCAAAGCTAGCCTCAGCAACGGCAAGGCGGTGAAACCCTGTCTCTACATAAAACACAAAATAGGGCTGAGGATGTGGCTCGGTTGTTGAGTACACCTGAATTCATTCCCTGGTACCAAAACAAAAAAATGATGAATATACTATAAGTAATTGATTTGACCATCATGGATCATCTTGGAAATCATGTATTTAGTCCTGTTTATTTTTGTCTATTTGTCTTTTTCTGTTTTGCTTTATCTTGCCTCACTTTGTCCCAATTTAATTAATTTTTGATCTCTTCTTATTCAAGGCGCATCCAAGTTAACTTACCTAAGGGTGACACCCATGGGACTAACACATTCTTGGATTACCTGCTTGTTCTCAGTTATTTATGAATCAGTTTGTCCTTATTCATAATGGATAAGTTCTTTTATCTTAGTTAAGGTAGATTTGGATCTGTGAAACCCTAATGACTTTCCTATTTTTAGGGAAGAGAGAGTGGGAGGTGAAAGAGAACAAGCTGTCAAATAAATGATTCACTGGTATTGTTGTCTTAGCAGACTGGAGTTCCCTGAGTTTACTCACACCCTGAGCTTGGCTTTTCCCAAGGGTAGGAGTGGCCGCCTCCTTGCTGAGAGCATTCGCTGAGTTTGGCCTGAGGTGAATAGTGGTGAGAGGAGCTGTTCCAGGAGCTTTCTGTTTGCTTTGTTAGTTAAAAAGTGCATAGCAAAGGAAGAACATCAGTTATAAATGACAATGACGTGCTGTTTTTTTTTTTTTTAAAGTGCTAATCATAAAAGAGGAGGAAAGGAGAAACAGAATAGTATCTGACAAAGAAGCCAGTGGGGTTTGGAAAGGATTACTGTATTACAAACACATTTATATCTGATGAAATATGCTTTGCTAAGAGGATTGCTTTGTTTGTGGGGAGATAAGTGTTTTTCATCTTTGAATTATGACTCTTAAATATGACTTCTGAAACTGCTGAGCTCTACATTTTAAACAATTTAAGTCCCACAAATATGTTTCTTCTAAGAAAAACAAAATAAAACATGCCCCCCAAACCCAACTCCTAGCCCCGACAAAGTGTGTATAACAACTGAGAACATAAATGATCTAGATTTAAAAAGTAAATTCTTTCTCTCTCAGGACATTATTATTAATAATTGAAACTAAGTAGCTCCCCTACAGGTATTATAAGTTACTTACCGGATACATCTGAAATAGACGTTTGTACTGGACAAGGAAGAATAAATAGTGGTAAAGATTAAATTGATTTTGATGGAGCAATGGCAAGGCTGTGTCCACTTCTGAGACACAGTAGACACCAAATCATGGTGCAAACTAGAAAATGTGTTGTTTGTTATTGTTTTCTGATCCATGCAATGATTACAAAAAATATTCTAGAGAGGTAGATGGCTTTCTTTTAACAACTGACTCCTAGAACAAAGCATTCAAGGATCTAATGCCTCAGTAGAATTACAGATAATATTTGCTGAAAAATAAATTGATTTTGACAAAGTAACTGGCACAAGTAGGCCATTAACAAGAGACTTAGCTTTGTTCTTGAGCAGAAATATTTGTAGATAGCCAGTTTGTGGAAACATGCTCTTCTGGTATTCAAATTTCTTTCTACTTCTCGGAAATGTCCAAGGACACACATTGAGTGCAGGATCTTATTTCTTTCCTGCTAGGTGTTTTCGGTTCAAAGTGGCTGCTTTCAACACTCAAGTATGGGTGGTGGTCAAAAGTGACCTCCCTCTTAATCTTCTTTCAGAATTAGAAAGCAGAAGTATTTTAAGCTTTATTGTCAAAACCATGTTTTATGATAATACATTAAAGGGAACAAAACAGGATATACATATGCTACAAGGAAGGAAATCACTTTGATTCTTGAATACTAAACAAGTATCACTTTGCTGTGTAAAATCAATCACAAAGACCTTTTCATATAACCACTTACTTGCTACTTCAAGAATTTCCTGAAGTGTTCTGGGCTGTTAGACCACTGGCTTAAGTTAACATTTATGTCTCAAGCCTGGAAATACTTAAAGAGGGTTAAAACATACTACTTTTTTTCATTTAAATTTGATTTTCCTATACATTTGCAAAAAACACCACAATTATAATGAAGAAATGCTATAGGCTGATAGTGTGGTGGTAGAGCATATGGGTGACGTGAAGACCCTCAGCTGGATCCTAAGTACACACACACAAAATACTAGTTGTGCTTCATGCCTCCTCAGATACTTTCTGTTTTTGTTTTTTGTTTTTGTACCCTTAGAAGTACAAATACCTCATTTTGGAATCACCCATAAGCCTCCTATCTTAACTCAACAACTTTCAGACATTTATCTTTTCTATCTTAATTATTTAAACCATTGATTTACTTTCTCCTATACCTTGTCTCTCAGGCTCTGATATCTATATAAAAATTAATTGATGTTTTTAATGAAACTCCATATTTTTTACTTTCAAAAATATTTTGGCATGCTTCAAGTATAAAATTAGGTATTGTTTTAAATACACATTTTTCATCAGATTTTTAATGGTTGAATTGGCTTTTCATTTTCTAAAGTAGGTCTATCATTTTAATTTTAAAACTACTGCACTTAACTAAACCAATTGAGTAAATGATCATGATAGATGAACCCCATTCCAAAACTAAGAATGAAAATAAATTCTCTGTATACAGAATTATGACTCTAAACATAATGAGTGCTCACTGTGGCATAATTACATCTAATTTGTTCAAAGGGCAATGTTACTTATGAAAGCTATAAACATCAAGGTAATTTTCTTTGTTAATTTATTAAAATTCTAAATGTGTTTCTAAGATTTTTTCTATCTTCTAAAAATCACATGAGAAAATTTACAGTCTAAAATGTCTAATAAATTTTAAAACAAAAAGCCATATATTTTAAATGTTGTGGTAAACAAGTGGAAAGCACACAGAATTAAGAAAACATATTTTGAATTTTTAAATATTTAGAATACGCAAAATGTTCATGGAGCATTTTTATATACTCTTTCCACACGGTCTAACACATCTTTAGCATCTATAATGCAATCATTATCCAATTTTGAAAGTACATTTAATGTGACCTGCAGATAACATCTCAAAACTAAAGTATTGTGGTGTTTCTCCTACTCCAAGGTATTTGCATACATTTATTGATGTTGACTTTATTTTATGTGATTTTATTTATCATTGTCTTTTTTTCTTCTTCATTCTCTCATATTCCTCTGAGTTACTTTATTTCCTCTTTTGTGGACTCTTGAAACTTTTAGACTTCAATTTTAACACCTTTCATTATTTTGGTAATTGCTTTACTGTTTAAAGACTGCTTAAAAATACTATTTAAATTGTTCCATAACTGGACACATTTATCCCATCTTGAAAGATTTTTGAACATGTAGTGTTGTTCTGAAGCAAATATTCTAAACCAAATAAGAAAAACTTGTTATGGTTTGGATGTGAGGTGTCCTCCAGAAGCTCACGTGTGAGACAGTGCAAGCTGGTTCAAAGGAGAGATGATTGGGTTTTAAGAATCTTTACCCATTTGATCCCCTGATAGGGATTAATTGAGTGGTAACTGAAGTGGTAGGGTGTGGCTGGAGAAGGTGGGAATTGGGGCATGGCTTTGGGTATATATTTGTATCTGGCAAGTGAACTCTTGCTTTCTGATTGCAATGTAAGCTACTTCCCCCTACCACACTCTTCCACCATGATGCTCAGCCTCACCTCAAGCCCTGAGGAATGAGCCCGCCTTCTGTGGACTTAGACCTTTGCAATCGTGAGCCCTCAAATAAACTTTTCCTCCTTGAAAATGGTTCTGCTTAGATCTTTTAGTCACAACAGTGGAAAAGCAGACTAAAATAGAACCTAAGATGGTTGGAGACCATGGGATTCTAGTTCTTCTCTTCTCTTTGAGCTAGTCCATCAGTTTGCATGTGTTTGTGATGCCAAACTTGTCAGCCTGTGCCATTTTACCAAAATTGAGACTCCTTCTTTTTTGATGGAGTCTATCTTGGGAATGAAAACCTGTCAGAAATTTATACACAATTTAAAGGAATTTCTAGATTCCTTTTTGTTTTTCTTATGCATTGTTACTATAATGAAAGCATTCACACACACCTTGCTATTTCTTTTTAGAAAATCCTTTGACATGATTTCTCTGTACTATTCTCTGGTCTATATAGTCTCTGAATACTTGAACATGTAGTGTGTGAATAAATAGCTTTCAAAGTGCACCCTACATTCAAAGATATACCTCTACCATGAAACTTTCTCTCTCTCGCTCCATCCCCCACCCCCATACATGCTCATACATATCACTTCCCTACTAAAATCCAATTATTTTAATAATGTGAGTAAATAGGACACTTGAGGAAATCAATGTGTTTACTTCTTTTTAAGGGAAGTGATATTAGACTTTGCAGTAACACATTAATAGCCTAGAACATATCATTTGTACAATTCTATTTTGTATAACGGGAATCATTTTATAATGGTAAATTTATGCTTTACCCTATTCTATCTTGTGACGAAAAATTGACTCAATGATTAATATCTAAAATTTTCCATCTATATTTTCCATGTATCTTTTTGTTATTTTCTAGTTGACAGCAATAGCATACTTTTTGATTATTTGCAACGACTGTTAATCAAGAAGATATTTACACGTTTTCTATTTAAAATTGTAAATATACTACACTTCTACTACATTTCTAACTTCATTAATCAAAATATTTACACAAGATTTTTAAAAAATTGTATATTTGTGCAGCATTTCTAACTTTATTACATTAAATCAAAATACAGCTTAAATGTGTTGTCTCAGAGTAGGTATCTGTCATACTTTAAATTTGTGACTGAATTTTTTCATAACTGAATAAACTTCCATATAAAGTTTACTATCCAGAATATTGAAATCAGAATTAAAGCAGCTGAGAGTGTAATGAGCACTGTGAGGCTATTCTTAATTCCTATATCACCTTAAACTGCATATTTTTCGATGATGTTATTTGACAGATATTGAAAAAAAACTGTTGATCAACTCATTACTCTCTCTAAATTAAAACTAATTCTACCACTTTTGACCCTTTTTCATTTATGTTGTCCCCTTGCTCCTTTGACATATGTGGCAGATACTCTTCTAGGTACTTTGGTATACACATCACTATTGCTAGATCAACACCTACCTCATACTGATCACACAAACTACAGCCTCCAATCTTTTTGTGTGTGGTCTGTAACTCCAGCAGGACCCAATGCTCTGTTTCTGTAAGCTCTAGCAAGTTAAAAATCACTTACAATTTCTCCAGATAAGCATGACAGAACTTGTGCCTATCGAGGTTGTGCAATCATGGATAACATTTTTCTTTAACAATGACTTGCAGACACGTGTTTGTGCATTTACATGCCAAAGCATAATTATATGTATTCATTTGCATCTGATCAGAGGAGAGAAACCAGACAACAATTTAAATTTAAGTGAATAATTTTCAATTATTAAGCTTTGATAAAAGAGTAAATAAAAGATATAAGAAAGATTTATATGTTATCCTCGCACTGCCAGACAGTACCTTAGAAGAGACTAACTGGCTACTAAGATGGGGTTACAGAAGTAGTTGGAAAGAGTGCAGGCTGGCCCATTGAATTGCAAAGAAGTTTAAGTGTTTGCCCAGATCCAAACTTATCTTTTGTACCTAGGCACATAGAAGAAGAAAAGAAAAAAGAAAAAAAACCCCAAATCTTCTGACTTCTGGAGGACAGGGTAATCAATCAGTAATTGCTGGTGTGAAAATACAAGGGAGGAGAGCACTACTCAAATGAAGGTGACCAGCAGATCTACAGAGGTAACAGAGGCCCAGGGAAAAGATGTAGCCCTGCAAAGGGAGCTATCAGGGGTTCTTCAAAAGAATTCAAGTGATGTTATAGGCAGAGATCCTTTAGCACAGGAGTGTCCATGCATCGAGGTCCTTGAAGGGTCATTACCAGGTTAGCTCCTGCAAAGTTGCCCAGGGACTGTGTGTTCTGGTGCTGACTGGGATACCACTCCAAGGGACTTCCTCACCCTTCGCATCAGTGGCCCAATAAAGGGCAGCCAGAAATAACAGGAAAGGTCTCTTCTTCCTCATATGTGACTCCAGCACCCTCTTCTAAGAAAACTTACTGTCATCACTATTATATGTGTATATATATAAAGATGTTTAAAGAAATTGTGTATGTACAGGTAGAGTTGGTGGTATTGGTAAATGAATTTGGAGCAGAGAGGCAATAAACTGTTAACTGGCACAGTAAAGTTCAACGTACATTTAAAATTTTGACTTTTTTCCATTCAACATGATAGTGATGGTACAACACACACTCCTGTAAAAGGCTTCCCTAGGTCTACTGTATATATTCTGAATACATCTTTTACCCATGCATGATTTTCTATAATCATAAATTAGTCATTTGGAAAATATTGGTCCATGGAGCCATGGAGATCTTATACAATGTCATTATGATACAGTCTCAAAAAATCTTCATTAATCTCAATACTGATCAATCAATAGCTAAGTTTACAGAAGCTGCCAAGGTAAGGGTGGTGACTTCCAATTTCCTAAAATTCTAATTTTCTTTTAAAGCTTGATTTTCATCACTAGCAAAATATACTTCTTTCCTTGATGTGATAGATTTATTTTAATTTATATGTCTCCTCAGTTACTACTTTGTCTCTCTGTTCTTCTTTTAAGTGACATTTGTGCTGTATAAGAAAAAATTTTAGTTTAACTTGCAACTCAATATGAATGTTATATTGAGGTATGCAGCAGGGAGATGTTATGTGAATTAACCATTTTGTCACATAGAATATTTTTATAAATGTACTTAATAGTCAAGAATTAATATAAATAATAATTTTTCTGCTTCATCAAGGACATTATTAATTAAACTGGCTTTTTTTTCCATCAGGGTGTAGCAATGAAAAATCCAATGATTACTGGTAGAGTCTAATGGTATTTTCTGATCATGCTGAATTGCAAACACTTTTTATTGCCATTGTGTTTGAATCATCTGTAAACATGGCATTATAATTAAACTAGTTATAAAATCATTCACAATCTCATGGAATCCAAGGGACACAGAAGTCACTATGAGAACTTCTACTTCAAAACCTAAAACTATTTCCAAATAGCTAATCCAAGAATGCACCACTGATTCTAGTTTAACCTTTCTCTAATTTAAATTGTTTAGATTATTATTCAAGAGTCTACGCACATTTACTTTTCTAACATTTTTATAACACATTTATGATTTTAATCAAAATTTAAAACTTTTAAAGATAATCTTTTTGTAAAAATTTTGTCAGTAAGAAAAATGTTTTCCCTGCTTGTTTTATATAATCTCAGTGTCTGAAATCATTTTCTAATGTAGAAGTAAAAAAGCTTTCATCAAACCCAAGCTTTATTATTTTATTTTTTTGATGTAGTGATAACATAAATAAGATGTATCAACATGCTTTTTTTATCTGAAGTTTACTCCACATAACTCATTAAGTTGTTTAGAGTAGTTGTCAATCAAAATTCTGTTAAAAATGAAAATTAAATTCTTATTTTATCCTTAAGTCGTAATTATAAATGATTAAATATGTTCTAATTAAACTATATCCAATACTAAACATATAATTTCCATTAATATTTTCAAAGATTTAATTATTTGTAACAATTTTATTTGCTACAAAATTTTATTGATATAATTTATAAAAATATTAATGTTATGTTAGTCCCATTGTCAACTCCTGCTTTTAAATAGAATTCTCAAAATGTTCTTTTAGTTCTGAGATATGGAGTAATTCACTTAGCATAGATATAACATTAAAAAAACAATAACTATAACTATGACTCTTCTTCAGTGAGTCTACTTCTAAACCTGACTCTTACATAAAGGTAATCATGAATTTCTTACATAATTCAAGTATAAACATTTCAGTATTTTTTGGCCAGTCAGAAAATAGTGCTGTAAAGTCTATTACAAAATTTTAGGTACACTTAAGTTTATCAGTAAAATTTTGCAGATATGAATACTCTTAAATCATTAAATGGAAGGATTTGCAACTCTTCAATATGACTGGCGTCTCTTACTAAGGTCACAATTTTTTTTTTACAAATTGTCATTTGGTCTCCTCTGCTTTATTTTCATCACAAATCTTTCCAGTAGCTTAAATATTTTTTACAATGAGTTTATGAGACAAGAATATAGTGTTAACATGATATACATATGTGTTTGTGTGCACATAGAGATTCAGACAAAGAGACAGAGGCTCTGAAGAATGAGTTGGAGCACAAATCCTCATCTCCTTTCATTGATTGCAGCCCTTTGCTTTGTGGGGTCAAAGAGCAGCTCTTTGAAGGCCTGTTTCCACTGCATCATCCACTTGCCTTTGGAGATTCTGCAATTTGAGACTCATACCTCTGTGCCTCTAAGTAACCAGAATTGTTGTGGAAAAGAAGGAAGAAGCCTAAAAATCTCAGCATTATTGAATCAAATCTATTTATACTCCACTTTCACCAAAAAAGATTTAAAGCCAGCCCTCAAAGTGGCTTCTATCTGAAAAGCTAATTCCCAGAACTGGAAGAACAAACATCTCTGTGGTCAGAGATGTATGGCCAAATACTCTGCTTAAGCTTCGGAAAGGGAACAATTTTGGCAAGAACGATTTAGGGACAAATCTATAAAAACTGAAATACATCTTCTGGTTTTATAAAAGTGAGATTGAACAAGTCAGTGCAAAATTTTCTTAAAATTATATTAAAATGAAATAAAAAGAAAACAAAAACTGGCTGTTGTAATCAGTATCAAGTCACAGGTTCTTATTCTTGGAATGTATTGGAAATGTGGTGGGTTTCTTATGGATTAAGTGATGGAAAAAATACTAAATTGAAATATTGAATGCAGAAGATCTGAATTATCGTTTGGGTCTTTTCACAAATGTGGGCAAGCTGTTTAATCCTGGGGCATATTACTTTACCTCCTATATAATCCATTGATTTTTCCATGAAGTTTGAAAGTTGAGTGCAAGGAGCCTAATAGTATTCTTAAAACTTTGAGCATGAATTTGCACTTTTCAGAATTCTTTCCTTTGTTACAAATGTAAGCTGTCTCCTTTCACCCATAGTTTGCAAAATCGTGATGTATGATTTGTCACTGCTTCTAGGTATGGTGCTGGTAAAACTCACATAATTAAATCAATGGAAAATTAAAAAAAAATAAAGAAAAGAAAAATTCTCTACATAAGAAAACACAATTTGCTTAAATTGGGGTTTTTGTGCTCCCACGTACATCCTAATGTTCTTTGATGGAAAAGAGTTATGTACATCAGAAAGGTGACTTAATTGATAGTCAGCATCAGTGACTCATTACCTAGGGCTAAGGCATTATAAGTCCATTAGGACCCTAGCTCAACTATAGTCACTGCTAGGTGAGATTAGAGATGGAGTGATGAAATTCTACAATGAATTTGTTTATTACGGCATCTAGCAAGTTTCTGAAGATGTGAGAACGGAACACAAGTTTTATCATGGAATGCTCACTTGGGATATACCTAGAGGCATGCTTCTTCTGCATCTGGTCACCAGGAACTTGAGCAGGCTTTGTTATGCATATCAGCAAAGAGGAGGCTAGCATGCAGGCAAATTTGATCCCTTTGTCCAGTTGTTGTTACTTTCTCTTATTTAATTAGGTGCTTGTTTGTCAAAACCTTTACTGCTTTTATGCTTTTTCATTTGTCTTAATTCTAGAGTCTTATCATTTGCTATCCTGTCCCTCATCTTACTTCCCCAAAATACACCATTCTTGCCTCTTCCAGAATTATTTTTCTAAAATACAGATCATATTTTATTACAGAAAATATTTCATTTCTTTGTGTAACAGAGAACATAGTTCATCCTGTACCCACTCTGTCTTGCCACCCTTTCCCATCATTCTCTCTATATGAGCCATCTCGCTTCCTGAATTAGAATGTCCTGCTGGCTGCCTCCAAAGCTTTGTTCATGATGCTAGTGTTGCCTGGATTACCATTTATTTTTCCTCCTTGTGAACGCTTTATTAATGTTTGCAGTCATAGTTAATACAATTTCTACTGTATGAGGATTATTTAGATTCACCACTGCAGGATAAACAAGTTTATTTCATCCCATTATTTTTGTATCTAATATACACCTCTATTTACTTATTGCCACAAACACTTGATTGAATATATGCTACTTAAAGGCAAGGGTCTAGGTCATATTTGTCTTAACATTCTTAGTTATTTGCATTATGAAAGGCATAGAAGCCTGAGACAGGAGAATCGTGAGTTCAAAGCCAGCCTCAGCAATGGCGAGGCGCTAAGCAACTCAGGGAGACACTGTCTCTACATAAAACACAAAATAGGGCTGGGGATGTGGCTCAGTGGTCGAGTACCCCTGAGTTCAATCCCTAGTACCAAAAAAAAAAAAAAAAAAAGGCATAGAGAATCAATAATATCTTTCTAACTTAAGTGATGAAGTTCTAAAACTAGTCTTTGCCTAAATTTTTACAATAAAAACTATAATTCTAAGTTTAATGCTGAGGAATAATTGTTTAGAAGTTCAAATTTCTCATCTTCTTTATCTCCTAAACTTTAAAACTTGCTTAAAAATTCAGATTCTATAGAATATTGTTAAGTTTCAAAAGTTGGCAAATAGACAACTGTTAAATTGGTCCAATTTTGTGCTATAGACTTGATTCCCTGGGAAACCAACTCTGAGGTTAGAATTTGTAGGCAGAATATTTATTGGAGAATGCTCTTGGGAACAATTTCTGGGGGTAATGAGAGAAACAAGATTGAGTAGAGATAGAAGTCGAATTTTAATATAATTAAAACAAAGGCTTTATAGCTCAGGAGGAGCTTGTATGAACATTCAGAGATGTCTCAAAATGAGGTTGGGACACAAATCACATGGCCCAATCATTGGATGGGGCCTGTTCCAGAAAAGGGATGCAATTGTTGGTGGGACAGCTTCCTTACTCTAAGGGCAGCTTCTGACAGATCCTGGCTGTCGCCTCTCTGCAGCCAATGTTCCCAGCCATTGGAGGAATGAATGCCTTGGTTGTGGAAGGCAGATTTGGGTAGTACACTACAGTATACATAACTCTGAGGGTTTTTATACATCCTTTAATTAATGACTGTTTTGACTAGTCATCTACCTGGGCTTCAAACTCCACGAGGCTGATTTGGCAGGGAGAGCTAGCTAGTATCTCAAGTTCTTTGATTCTTCTTACAATGCAATTCTGTGTTTTTCTTAATGTATCCTTCACCTATTTTCTGCTGTAGTCACTGGTTTTTATCTTATTTTTATGAACAGCAGCTTCACAGAAATAATTGGAAAAGGTAATCATTTAGAACCACACTAAAACAGATAGCTCACAAATAAGTACAATTAAGCTATTGCATTTATTTACAGGGCTGCTGTTAAGATAATTAAAGAGAGAAAGTAATATTGTGTTTAGACAGAAACAGTGGGAGGAAGAGCTTGGGCTTGTAGAACAAATTAAGGCACAAGAATATGCTTTACTGAAAAATATGACTCTTATCAACATATGTTTTCATTTAACTGCACTGACTAAAGCAGTTTTCAATGATAGTGACTCCTGGCTCTTTATATCCATCACTATCTTGTTCTTACTGCAACATTTTTAATAAACAGACTCTGTTCAATGATGACTTTAGGAAAACATCGTATGGAAGCCAAGGAGAACAACAAACTGAGGTGCAAGAAATCATTCCAAAATGACGAAAATTATGAGCTTTAGAGTATAATTTATTGCAAATGGTGCATTTAGAGCCTCAGGAGTTTTTCACATGAAGGGTCAAATTGGTAGCTAGAGAGACATAAAAGGAAAAATTTCTCTTATGAATACTCCCCTCTTTCAGAAGAAACAGGAATAAGATTAAAGGCAAATTTTATGTCATAGGAGCTGAATTTAAAAAAAAAAAAAGATTTGTTAAATCTATTTGGCTCTAGGCATTATTTGTTCTACTTAACCCTTCCTTTTTACTAGGAACACTACCATGGCAGCTCAGGGCTGTCAGTGCTGAATTTGGATTGGAGATCATAACAGATCTCCATGGAATAAAGATATGCCGTGCTTTTAAAGTTGTTTCATATTCAAGCAGCTTTTCTTTACCTGAAGCCATAACTTCCACCACTGTCAAACTTTATGTGCCTATATGTATTTGTATTCTGATATAATTTAAATATCTCCATGTAACTATCTCTATGTTCATCTCAACCACACTGCCTCATGAGCTGTTTCAGCAAAGTGTCATGTAAAAAGAGATTATATAAATCAAACATTTAAAATAAAAGGCTCAAAAAGAAAAGCATGTTTTCCACAAAAGAAGGAAAATGTGGAATTCTTTTACATGGCATCTAGCAAAATGTCCTAATCTGTCCACTCTCCTCTGACTTCCTAAATCTTCATTTGTCATTGAAGTTGCTCCCTAAAGTTCCATCGAGACTGACATTCCCTTTCTCAAAGCCTTCCCCATTCCAGCTTCTTGTGAATCCTCTCTCTTCCAACTCCTCTTTTCTAATTGTGGCATCTATTTGGTTCTTTTTATACATGCCACAAAATTCAACTTAGCCTTTTTCTTCCTTTTATAACCCCAGCCATCAAATAGTTTAATGAAAGACAAAGGCACCTGATAATGAAATCCACATTCCACTGTAAAAGGAGTGCACTGGATGGGATATCAAATACCTAAATGCAATTATCTCAGTCTCTGTGACGCACTGTTTTGCATATCACTAGCATTTACAGTTTTATATTAATTACATATCCCAGTAGAAAGGTCAATAAAGGATCATACTTTCAACATACCCACTAGAATGTGAAGATATCTAATTGTTTGGGTACACTAGGATCATGCAAAACTATATTTCCAGAAGGCACCTATATTAAAGAGAAATTATAGGAGTACAACTGGATTGTTCCTTGAATGCTGAGGAAATTTACTACAGTGACTTATCAGATGCAAAGATAACCCTCTACTTACGGTACCTCTTCTAGAATCTTCTTTAACTGACTAGTTAAGAAGTATGTATTTAAAATTCACAAGGCACCCACATGTTTTACATTATTTGTTGATTATATTAGAATATTTTTTGTCTTTTTGATCTTAGCTATCTTTCCTTTTGTTTACATGTGTCTTATTTATCTCCCTTACTTTCATTGAAGTTTATTTAATTTTTTTTCTTTATCTCAGTGATCCTTTAACTGTTTCCATTTCTTAGGGATGGGCATAATGAGACTCTAAAAATTTAAAGTGCACATTAATCCATACAGATTAAAATCACTGAGCAAAGTTGCAAAATTCCTCCTATTTTCTTTAAATCCTGAACTGTTTTTTATTATACTTCAAAATCCCACACACAAAGGCATAACTGGAATGTAAGTTAGAGAATAGGCTGGGGGTCAGTGTTCTAAGTAATGAGAGTCTTAGTTGATAGAATTGGTATGGGAGGTGGCAGTATTGAATAAAGAACTTGACCAAGGCAAAAAACCATATGTATTGCATTTTCCACCAAAGCAGAAATGATGTTCATAACATTATCATAAAAGAATCCCTTTATAGTAAAATATTAATGTTTACATAATAGATTTCATTCTAAGGAATCAAATACTGTGGTATAAGGGCAAATGGGTGGATGCTGTTGGTCTAGTTATGTTTATGAAAAAAATATGTCCTCATATTTCCTGCCCTGAGAACTGTATCTAGTTGCATGATAGGAATTTTCGAATCATGTACATATTTTATGTGATTTTTGCATCTCAAGATTCTTTTTATAACCAAACTCCTTTAAAATTTTACATCTGCTTGTAGCTAGGAAATATATTTCAAGGGATATCTGCCTCCATTCCTTCCCATTCCCTCAGCTCTCTGACATTAATTCTGCCTTCCTTCCATGGTGCTTTTCTGTGAGATAGGATCAAAAGCCTTTCCCTTTATAGCTCTTGGCATCTGGAAGAAACGTCTTGCATTTCTCTGCCTCATTGACGCTATCTCTTCTTCTTTTCATATAGTTCTTGAAAGTCTCTTCTCTCTTGCCTAAAGCTCTCTTAATTTTCTTCTCCCTTTGTGGTTATTTAACTGTGTAATTGTATTATTTAACTTTATAAATCATTTTGGGATTCTGTGTATGTAAGACATAGTGTGAATAATGTAGTCCTTGAATTTGGTCTGTGAGTTCAATGGAAAGTTTTGCTTAAACAGCAGTTGCAGTAAGTTGGATTCTTTCCTGATCTTTTTGTTTGCAACTTAAATCAATATGACACAGGAAAGGAAAAATTGCTCCCACATGACCAACTTAAATTTCTCTGTTTTGCATATGTAATTGATTCTGTATCAAACATAATATCCACTCTCCTCCCTATTTTAGTAAATTCCCTTAGATACTAGGAGATACAGTTCACGTTCTTTGCAAACTGGTTGTTTTTATATTATAAGACTAGTCCAGATAATGTTTTATTCACTGGAATGGAAAAACCTGGTCAAAATTATCAGACTTCAAACTTACTGAGCCATATGTAATCCATAGTACGGATAACAATTTTTTTTTCATTTTGAGTTTTATGATAATCTTCCATTGTAGAGACTACTAGTGGCCTATTCAATATCTGTTTCCTCTGATTTCCTAACCAACAGAATCTCAACTTTGTTAAGGAAAGAAGGTGGCCAACTGCTTACTGTGTTCTCTGGTAGTTAGATGTACCACTGAAACTGACTCTGATTAATAGAATAGAAACAGAAATTTCTTGGGAGAAATGTTTTGGAGAATATATATATATATATATATTTTGTACTAGCGATTGAATCCAGTAGTGCTTAACTAGCAAAGCACATCCCCACACATCCTCAGCCTTTTTACAATTTTTTTTTTTGAGACAGGGTTTTTCTTACTAAGTTACCTAGGGCCCTGCGAAGTTGCTGAGGCTGACTTTGAACTTCAATCCTCCTGCCTTAGCCACCGGAGCTGCTGGGATTACTGGCATGTGCCACCAAGCCCAGCTTTGGAAAACATTTTTAAACACATAGTTACTTGACTTCTTCCTCTTGCAATTTGCTCTTAGAGTTGCCGCACTCTTCTTGATCTTTCTCTTTCTTCCTGTAGAGTAAGAAAATCATTGTCTATAAATTCAGCAATTATACTGAGCCTGAGGAAAGCAGTCACACAGCAAGAAAGGTAGAGCTGAAATGGAAAAAAGGATATGAGTCACATTATGTCTCACTATAAAAGAGGTGAAGCTGAAATGGAAAAAAGTCTATGCCCTTTTGGTGCCATTATGGATCCATCATTCCAACTCTTGACTACCTATATGAAAACTTTTTTTTTTTTTTGGTACTGGAGATTGAACTCAGGGGTACTTGATCACTGAGCCACATCCCCAGCCCTGTTTTGTGTTTTATATAGAGACAGGGTCTCACTGAGTTGTTTAGTGCCTTGCCATTGCTGAGGCTAGCTTTGAACTCGCAATTCTCCTGTCTCAGCCTCCATAAGTGCTGGGATTACAGGCTTGCGCCATCACGCCTGACTGAAAACTTCTTGATAGATGAGAAAATATTTCTTTATTCTTCTGAGATAACAGATAGGTTTCCATTATATACACCTGCATGCTAAATTAGTTTTCAGTTTTCAAAATTCTCAGGACTCTGTTCTACTTGGACAGCATAGGAGGCAGATGATGTAAACTTGCTGATCAAGCCCTGACCTCCTCTTTGCACTTCCACAATCTATGAAATCCTGCTTGAATGTACTTATAATACTCCAGTGGCATCATTGTTTATTTATGTCATAGTTTTCATCACACTGATTTATAGTAGCTTGTCTGAAATTCATCACTCTTTAGATCAAGTTGCCTGGAACAAACACCAAAATAAAAATTTATTGGATGAAGTTTGTTGCAGTGTACACTCCATATCAACACTTGTGAGAATCTAAAGGAAGAGGGAATGAGGAAAGGAGAGATTTGATCTATGATGCAAAGGACACCATTGATCCCAAGAGGGTTCTGCTACTGAGATAGTGCTTCATAGGAATCCTATTGAAACCAGATGATTAGACTATTAAATACTCACTTACCCTGATATGATCAATGATTGAATTTGGGCTTTTCCCCAGGAGAAAACATAAATTTAGTTGGGATTCTTAGCTCACAACCATCAACTACCAATCCTTTAGAAGCTGGGAGAGCAAGTGCCATAGTCCTGGAAAGGGGCTGTCCGTGTCAGTGGGCATGGAGATGCTATGCCCCGTCCTTCTTTAAGGAGGTAGTTGCTGCCCTGCTGCTGGGAATACATTCACAGTCTTAGTATACAGTCTTTTTTTATCAGCCCTTTCAGTGACTGCCTCATCTGAAAAGAACTGCCTTGACCAACATTGTACTATCTAGGGGCCCTAACCACTGACTGATTGAGGTAGAGTAAAAAGTCTGTCATTTTGATCCGAAGTCTGAGAATGCTCATGGAACACTTCATTTCTAGAGCTCCTCATGGAGTTGATTGAGTCTTTCCAAGTTTGTCTCCCAGGTTGGCTCCTTTGCTTGCCTAATCCTTCTTTCTCTTCTCTTCCATGAGTGTTGCTTCTAAATATACTTTCTACTAAATATCCTGCACACTAAACTTCATCTCATAAAATTATCTCTGGAGGGTAAAACCTGCAAATTCAGTTGCCTTTCAAGCTGAGAATAATTTTTGCACATTTTTTTCTTCACTACCAGTTCAGTGATACCACATTGGTAGCTTGAAATTAGCCATATGAAAGAATTTACATGAATGCATTCACCACAGCCCAACATTTATGGTAGCTGGTTTCATTTGCTTCATATTAGTTTTAGGAATAACTTCCTCTGATTTGTGCTTGATTGTTTTTATTGTAGAAACTTAAAAGAAAAAAGACAGCAAGGAGGAATTGCAGCCTCATTATTGCAACCAGTCTTGAAGCAGCAACTGATTATTGTCTTTTCCCTCCTCTACAACCCATTCTAGACTCCTCTGACCTTCAACAATCACTTCTGCTGGTCTAGACAGCTTACTAGTAGGTGATACAAACCCATGGTGGGCTGACAAATAGCTTCTCCTTAACTAAATACTCTGATTTCTAGTACTTGTCAATTTCTATTGTGTAAATACTGTTATCCTAGCTAATTTCAAGCAGCAGTGTAATATCACTGAATATGGAGTTTAGAATAGATGTACAGAAATTATTCTCCATTTGAAATCTGTTATTAACTTGTTCTAGTACAAACTGATCCAGACCCTCATCCATGAATAGTCTAGATATCTGGTAACTATGCTTTTCTTTCATCTTAGATG
This sequence comes from Geosciurus inauris, assembly GCA_004024805.1. Taxonomy (NCBI): domain Eukaryota; kingdom Metazoa; phylum Chordata; class Mammalia; order Rodentia; family Sciuridae; genus Geosciurus; species Geosciurus inauris. The sequence goes on from PVHX01001450.1 coordinate 152,912, forward strand.
CTTCACTGGACCACTTACCTCCAAAGTTAGGAAATCAAATACCAGAAGACAACTCAGTAGGCTGGCAAATTTCACACACATACTCTTGCCACCTCTGTTAAGTAACAGCTCCCTTTCCTACTAATTAACAGAGCTAATTACCATTGGCAGGATGGTGACCCTTTCATTCCCTTGACTTCTAGTTCATAGCATAAGGCCAAGCAGATTGAGTGGCAGCTGTAATTGAAAGCTTAGTGAAATTCTTACCTTGTTTTCTAGTGGAAGTTTTTACTAACACATTTGCTAACCCCATCTCTTAATGGGCAGAATCCAGGATTGTGTGGACAGGAAGCGCACATACCTATATAATTAATGGGTCTGATAATAATAAGAGCCTGAAACTATTCTCTCTCTGATGGAAACAACAGTCGGTTATTTTTTGATTTACGAAATACATTACTTCCTGGATGATGGTGCTCCATTCTTACAAAGTATTGTCTCTAAGCTAGTATTTCATTGAACTTTTAGAGGGCTATTCTATTTTTCCCGTAGATTTTAGGTATTGTCGTATGTGATGGAACAAGTGGATCTTGTAGTCCTGGCTCCCCTATTTGACATTCTTTAAAAGCAAGGTCTTGGTGTGATGTTTGCCATATGACATTCATGTCATTAGACCCAGTCATCCAGGAACACTTAGAGAGTGGTGCTGGCTAAGATCTTAGAAGGAAGCCTTTCCATCTGGAAGATAAATAATTTCCATCAAGATGCATTGCCGATCCTTCTAAGATGGAAAGGGTCTAGAATAATCCACTTGAAACCAAGTAACTACTGGTATTCTTTAGTAAGAGTGTCTTATCAGATACTTAGTGTTGGTTTTTTTTGCTGATTACTCAGATAATTGGTAGTGTAGTAACTAGATTAGCCTGAATATATGGAAATCCATGCACTTGGGTCCACAGAGAATCTTAGATACTGTCAGGTTGTCTTTATCATCTATGCACATATTTGGCTGACTGGGTATTTTTGTCTACTTGATATTTTATTGACCATTCCATGGTGTATGTTCTCTAGTGTGCATTATGATGCAGTATATGATTGTTACCCTTTGTGTTTAACTCCTCCAAATACAGTGATATGCATCTTCTCTTTAAGTCTTTGTCTTCCATTTTCAAAACTATCTCTTTCCAGTTCCCTGTCATGTTAACCAAGCCAACTGCCATTGCTCAGGGTGGCTGATGTACATATACTTACCTTAAGTCTTTATTTACATACATGGTAGATAAGCAGGTATACCACCTGAAGTTCTGTCATTGGAAAGAATTCCCTTCATTCATGCCTTGCAAGATCTTTGGTGGAATATAGTATAGAAGTAGTATGTTTTTGACTCATATTAAAATAATATTAACATAGAAAGTCATTTCACTTATGCACTAAGATTTTCCATATTTATTCTGCAGCAGGGGGTCATAAAAATCCACATTCCTACATGTGGCTACAAATGTGAATTTAGGAAGTTAGGCACAGTGAATGACATGGGGAGATGGCTGGCACTTCCATCATGCAATGGATAGTTGATGACCCTTTCAGAACATGTGATTGGTCTCACATAATTTAGCTTTTAATGAATGGTTATGACCACATAGTCAATTGTCATTTCATGTATAGGTGCTTTAGATCATAGCCCAGTATGAAAGCATCTACTGTAAATATCATTGCTTTAATCTAGAACCCAAGAGATTTAGGTTGTGATTCTCCTTCTTCAGTTTACTACAAGTTTGCACAGCATTATTTTTTTCCCTATCACCAAAACATACCATAGGGTCTGTAGTAGCAGGGCTACTTCTATGGCATCTGAGTCCTACTTCACAATTCAAAGCTATAGCAGCCATTAATGTTCCTTGTGGTTTAGCTGAAGTCAGGGAACTAAAAACTCAAAGAAGCCTAACAGATGTTGTGCTTTCCTAATGATGGAAGGTGCAAGTGACAATAATTTTTTCTTCACTTTGCCTTTTCCAGAGACTACTGAACTTCTAAAAATTACACTCCTCTCCTTCACTCACTGGGTTATAAAACTGAAAACTGGCTTAGTATCAGAAACTGGGCAAAGAATTATAAATTTTCTCAGAGTGAGTAACCCTCCTCAAAACTTCCTGACCATATATCTTTGATTACATTGATTTTAAGTATTGAACAATAATTATATTGATTATCTGGATATCATCACCATAAGGTAGAGTTCTATTATTTATCTCCATAGTTTGCTTGGGACTGAATTTTCATGGCTGTGGGTCCATAGATCTGTGGAGGTTCTTAGGTTACAGTGTTTTGAATGCATCATCCTAGATGAACTCAATTGCAGATACCAGATTCCATTCTTTTCTTACATCTTAACAGTATACTTGCCAGGATAGGGCATTCAACTTTCCTTTGAAATCTGCAACTCTTGTAAATAAGTCCTGGGTTTGGTATTCAACTTTCTCAGCTACTTGGCTACAAGAAATGAATTTTACTATGCTCAATGTACTGCTCTGACTTTCACACTTTGCTTTCAGTTAATCAACAACCTAATTTTTAAATTTCTTTTTATTTGTTCTAATTAGTTATACATGACAGTAGAATGTGTTTTGACACATCAGACATATATGGAGTATAACTTCTCATTGTTCTGGTTATACATGATGTAAAATCACATTGGTCTTGCAGTCATGTATGTACATAGAGGAATAATATCCTATTATTAATAATATCCTAGTAATAATATCTTATTATTTATTATTGCTTGTATTCTTGATAATTGCCATTCTGACTGGAGTGAGGTGATATCTTAGAATAATTTTGATTTGCATTGCTCTAATTGTCAGAGATGTTAAACATTTTTCTACATATTTGTTGATTGATTATATTTCTTCTTCAGTGCAGTGTCTGTTCAGTTCCTCAGCCTATTTATTGGCTGGGTTATTTATTTATTTTTTGGTGTTAAGTTTGAGTTCTTTATATATCCTGGAGATTATTGGTCTCTATGAGGTGGGTGTGGTAAAGATTTTCTGCCATTCTGTAAGCTCTCTCTTTATGTTATTAATTATTTCCATTGCTGAGAAGAAGCTTTTTAGTTTGAATCTATCCCATTTATTGATTCTTGATTTTAGTTCTTGAGATTTAGGAGTTTTGTTGAGGAAGTGAGTTCCTAAGCCAACATGGTGAAGTTTTAGGCCTACTTGTTCTTCTATTAGGCACAGGGTTTCTGTTCTAGTGCCTAAGTCTCTGATCCACTTTGAGTTGAGTTCTGTGCAAGGTGAGAGGGGTTTAATTTCATTGTGCTACATATGGATGTCCAGTTTTCCCAGTGCCATTTGTTGAAGAGGCTATCTTTTTCCCAATGAATGTTTTTGATTCCTTGTTTAGTATGAGATAACTGTATTTATGTGGGTTTGTCTCTGTGCTTTTATTCTGTACCATTCATCTCCATATTTGATTTGGTGCCAATACCACACCTTTTCGTTACCATGGTTCTGTATTATAGGTTAAAGTCTGTTATTGTGATGTGTCCTGTTTCACTCTTCTTGCTAAGAGTTGCTTTGCCTATCCTGGGCAAGCAATGAAATGAATTTCATTATTATATTTTCTCATTCTATGAAGAATGTCATTGGAATTTAATAGTAATTGCATTAAATCTGTATAATGCTTTTGAAAGTATGGCCATTTTGGCTTTATTAATCCTGCCTATCCAAAAACATGGGAGATATTTCTATCTTCTAAGGTTTTCTTTTTTTTTAGTCTTCTGCAGTTTTCATTATAGAGGTCTTTCACCACATTTGTAAGATTGATTCTCAAATATTATTTTTGAAGCGATTATGTGTGAGGTATTTTTCCTAATTTCTCTTTCAATGAATTCATCACTGATGTATAGGAACACATTTGATTTATGGGTATTGATTTCATATTCTACTATATTGCTGAATTCATTTATTAGTTTTAGAAGTTTTCTGGTGGGATATTTTGCATCTTCTAAATATAGAATCCTGCCATTGGCAAATAGTGATAGTTTGAGTTTTTATTTTCCTATTCATATACCTTTATATTCTTTCATCTAATTGCTTTGGTTAGGGTTTCCAGGATTATGTTGAATAGAAGTGGGGGAAAAGGGCATCTTTGTCTTGTTCCAGTTTTTAGAAGGAATGGTTCAACTTTTCTCCATTTAGAATGATGTTGGCCTTGGGTTTAGTATAGTATGTTGAGGTATGTTCTTACATATTTGCTGTATTTTGTCAAATGCTATTTCTGCTTCTATAGAGACTATGCTATGATTCTTGTCTTTAAGTGTGTTAATGTGATGAATTATATTTTTTGTTTATTGATTTTCATATGTTGAACCAACCTTGCATCCCTAGAATAAACCCCACTTGATCATGGTGCACTTTTTAATATGTTTTATATGTGATCTGCCATAGTTTTATTAAGAATTTTTGCATCTATGTTCATCAGGGATATTGGTCTGAAATTTTCTTTCCTTGATGCGTCTTTGTCTCGTTTTGGTATCAGGGTGATACTAACTTCATAGAATGAATTTAAAATGTTCCCTCCTTTTCTATTTAATGGAATAATTTGAGGAGTATTGGTGTTTATTCTTCTTTGAGAGTCTTGAAGAACTTGGCTGAGAATTTGTCTAGGCCTGGGCTTTTCTTGGTTGGTAGCATTTTAATGGAATTTTCTATTTCATTACTTGAAATTGATCTGTTTAAATTGTATATGTCCTCCTGATTCAGTCTGGGTAGGTCATATGTCTTTAGAAATTTGTTGATGTCTTTGAGACTTTCTATTCTATTGGAGTATAAATTCATACAATAGTTCTAATTATCTTCTGTATTTCAATGGGGTTCCTTGTGATATTTCCTGTTTCTTCAGGAAGTTTAGTAATTCAAGTTTTCTTGCTTTTTCCCTTCATTAGTGTGACTAGGGGTTTATTAATTTTATTTATTTTTTAAAGAACCAATGTTTTGTTTTTTTAATTTTTTTAATTGTTTCTTTTCCTTCAATTTTATTAATTATTTGCTGTCTTCTATTGCTTTTGGTATTAATTTGTTCTTCTTTTTCTAGGGCTTTGAGATATAACCTTAAGTCACTATTCATTGACTTTCTATTCTTTTAATGAATTAGCTCAATGCAATGAACTTTCCTCTTAGCACTGCCTTCATAGTGTCCCATAGATTTTGATATGTCATATTGTTGTTCTCATTTGACTCTAAGTATATTTTTAAAATTTTATCCCTGATTTCTTCTGCTACCCATTAATCATTTAATAGCATATTATTTAATCTCCAGGTGTTGGAGTAGCCTATATTTTTTTACTTTATCATTGATTTCTATTTTCATACCATTATGATCTGATAGAACACAAAATAGTAAGTATCTCAATTTTTTGTTATTTGCTTAGAGTTGCTTTGTGGCATATCATGTGGTCTATTTTAGAGAAGAATCCATGTGCTGCTAAGAAGAAAGTGTATTCACTTGTTGATGTTTGAAATAGTCTATGTGTGTCTGTTAAGTCTAAATTACTGATTGTATTATTTAGTTCTCTAATTTTTTGTTTAGTTTTTGTTTGGAATATCTATCCAGCAGTGAGAGAGGTTATGTTAATGTCACCCAGTATTATTGTGTTGTGATCTATTTGGTTCTTGAAATTGAGAAGGGTTTGTTTAATGTATGTAGATGCTTCATTGTTTGGGGCATAAATATTTGTGATTATTATGTCTTGTTGATGTATGATTCCCTTAAGCAGTATGAAAAGTCCTCTTTATCCCTTCTGACTAACTTTGGCTTGAAGTCCACTTTATCTGATATGAGGATGGAAACCCTTGCTCATTTACATGGTCTATGTGAGTGATACTTTTTTTTCCCATCCTTTTACCCTCAGTCTGTGGATGTCTTTTCCTATGAGGTGAGTCTCTTGGAGACAACATATTGCTGGGTCTTTCTTTTTTAATCTAATCTGGCAATCTATAAATTTTAATTGATAATTTTAGGCCATTATCATTCAGGGATATTATTGAGATATGATTTGTATTCATGGTTTCTTACCATCTTCTCTGTGTGGTCAATTTTATTTTCATGCTTATATATTTTGTTTTCATTGCTTGAGGATCTGTCTTCCAAATGATCTAGTCTGTTGGTGATAATTTCCATTGTATTTTAATTTGGTTTATTAATTTATTTATTTTGAGGATTTCTGCTTGATTTTCTTTTCTATCTCTTTATTGAAGTGATATTTCACCTCCTGAAATTTATCTCTGATTTCACTCCTTAATCATACTTTATGTTGCAAATTAGTTTAACTCTATACATTCTGAACTCCTTCTCTGACATTTCTTCTACTATGTTGTCAATGTATTCTATTATTGGAGCATCTTTGTTTGTTTGGGGTACTTTTTTCTTTTGTTTTTTCATTTTGCTCATGTTTCTTCCCATCTAGTATTGTGGATTCGAGGTATTACAATTTCTACCATGTAGACTTATAGTACCCTTTTATAGTTTTCCAGCACCTCACCTTTAAGGGAGAAATCAATATTATTAGCACCCAATGCAAATAAAATAGCTCCTATTAAGATGTTTACAGTTTTGTTGCAATAAACCTAAATTATCTGTTCAATAATTGTCTGTAATATAAGCAGTAGGTTTGCAAAAATGTTTAAAAGTGTTTGTCTGATGCTGGACAAAGAACAGGAATAGTGTAGGATGTAATGTTTATGAGGAAGAAGGAGAGCAGATGAAAGTATATAGAAGTTGGGTGTTAGCAGGAGAAAAGAAAGAGAATCTGGAAAACAGATACATGAGAGTAAAATATATTTCTAAAGTAAAAAAAATCTAAAAAATAATAAAAATAAAAATAAAGAAAAATAAAAATGTAAAGATTAAAAAAATACACAATATTAAAATATACTATTCAGACATCCCAGTTCTCAATAACCTGATGCATGAAAAATACTTAATTTAAAAAATGGTGAGGTTGTAAGAATGGGAAAAGAAAAAAATATCTAGAAGAAAAGTTGAATAATTGTTTCTATTCAAGTTCAAAAACTTCTCAGCTTTTTTTCTCAGCCAATAGGTGGAGTTTTCTGGAGTTTGCTGGTGGCTCCACCCTTAGGATGTTGAGGGTTGTTAGGGTGGGAGGGTTAGTCCTGGAAGCAAAACTCCTGGAGGCAGGGTATAGCAATTGCTGGTCCACATTGGAAGATTGCACCCCAGGAATCTCCTTCAGGTTACACTGGTGTGATGTAGGAACCTGATCATAGCCCCTTACATTACCTGCAGACCCCACAGTTCCTGGTTTCTGATTTAGTCTCCAAACTCAATCTCTATAGGCCCCATCCTTTTGACTTCCTGGTCAGGTACTTCTCTTCCCAGTGATCCTGAGGGCTGAGCACTAGGACCTGTGTGCTTGTCGTGGAGAGCTGTTCTGTATTGTGCAGATCAGGACCAGGTGCTGAGAACTATGGGCTAGCCACATAGCTGCAAGTGATGGGCTGGGTTGGTGGATAGGAGGAGTTGAGAGATGGGGGATTGGGGAGTTGGAGGGTCCTGCTAATTGCCAAACATGGCAGGACCAGGGGATGTGTGGATGCCAGACTGGGGAGGGAGTCAGAGACCTGGCTAGTGTAAAGTCCCAGCAAGTGCCAGCCAAGTGGGCCCTGGGAACCTGGTGGGTGCTGGACTGGTTGGCTGGGGCAAACCAAGGACAAGATGCCCTCACAGCCTCTTCCAACCTTCCAAACTGCTAAAACCAGTCCAATCTGTCCCTGAGCACCTCAGGACTCATGGAGTTGCAGAGACCCCAGGTCTTTCCAGCTTCTGCAGCAAAATGGTGGCTATTAGCACACTTAGCAGGAAAACCTCAAGTGTAACCAAACCTGCAGGCACTGATAGACTTTCAGGCCCTGGCTGCTGTACCTACATGGAAGTGGCCATGTTCAGAGATGAGGCAGCAGTGGCCAGCGGCTCAGTGATGGTGGGTGGCTGTGTTAGGAGATGGGGAGAAGCACAGCAGGCTGCACTTTAACAACCTAAATTTTTAAATGTCTTTCCCAGGATACCAAAGTCACTCAAAAGGATAACCAAGGGGCTGGGGTTATGGCTTAGTGGTAGAGTGCTTTCCTTGCATATATAAAGCACTGGATTCCATCCTCAGCATCACATAAAATAAATAAATAAAATACAAGTATTGTGTCTAACTATAACTAAAAAATATTAAAAAATAAGGATGACCAAATTCCTATTACCTTAATTATTAAATTTTATGCATCCTTTTGAAAACCTGACTTATGGTACCTGCCAATATATTCCTGCCTCAGTTTTTTGTTCATGAAAATTTAGACATTTCACTCCTATAGAATTCCAAGGGTAATTTGTGCTCCACTTTTACTACTGACAGCATCTTTATTTCTTTAGCTGGCTTCAAAATCCTATTTCTGTTTCTGCTTTCTCAATCTACTTCTGGCATCAATGTTCTTGGTTTGCATTTCCCATAAAACACACACTGAGATGGGGATTTTTGTGTAAAGAGATTGCCAGAAGAGTCCATTGGAGAATGAGGGATCTGAATTTTGGCAAGGGGAGGAGTTGCAATGCAAAGCTATTAAACAAGCTTTACCAAAATCCCCTGGAAGCTCTGGACCTATGATGGTGCTTCTTGGTTATTTCCTTTGAGACAAGGGAGTCAAGATTTTATCTACTCACAGCAATTAACCATTGGCTATGGTCTGCCTCTGGAGAATGAGCATGATCTTACATTAACAGGTGTATTAAGATGAGGCAAATTCTCAAAGAGAGACCTAGCTGATAGTCATCAGTAATTAACATCCTAGAAGCTGGAAGAATGAGCCTTAATTCCTGAAAGGGGATCTGGTATGTCACCACAGCATTTGGTCTGGACTCTGAGCTTCTCTTATGTCAGAGAATGTACCTTGTTCATCTTGTTCATCTTTGCATACTCCATACCTAGGGCAGTATATGACTGTTAGTAGGAGTCTAACACCTCTTTGCTGTATAAATATAGACTAGGATTTATTAACAGACTAATGTAGCTGTTTCCTAGTAGAAGTTTTAAAGCAATTACTTTTAACATATTTAGATAGCAGAAAATACAAAAAATGTGCTTTGATATTTGATTCTATACTTTTTTTTTCCAATTATTCTTTATCTCAACTCATACTTGTTGATTGCTTTAACATGTTCTAGGAATTATGAAACACATTAAGACAAATTATTTCCCTTATCAGAACATATATTTTAGCCTTCTCATTTTATTAAGGAAAACACCTAGCACTCTTATTTTTTCCCTTTTCTACATACAGTCTAGCATGAAAAAACAACAAGAAAATTGACCTAGGCCATTGGAGCCTCTATTAACCATTACAATAATAATAATCTTCCTTGCTTTTGAATGGCTACAATTTGTTCTATACGGGATACTGATGATAATTTTAGTGATAGTCACTCCTACCTATGTGCTTAGAGCTTTCATTGTATTTGAGATTGAATCAGGAGTAGAAATAGGAATAACAGCCATTAAATAGACAATGAGATATTTAAATCAAGATATTTCCATTTTACTCCTCAGCCACAGCTTGTACCCATAAAAGCCTATAAGCAATATGTTCTTCCTGAGAAAGAAAACTTCTTTTTGTAACCCTTATTCTACAAGTGACAACTAAACTTTTGCAGATATTTATAATCATAGCAATTATGGATGTCAGTTCACCTGTGTTTATTACAGAGCACTCTGGCACATCATTGTCCAAATTGACAACAGGCTTCAAATTATATGATGGCTTTCAACAAAAACTAACTTGGTGTTTCTGACTGATTTATCACCCAAACTACCAAGATTGAAAACATGTGCACTATGCAGCTCTTCAATGTAAGAATTGTCTAATTGTTTTTCTTTAACAACACTGTTTATTGCTTCAGTGAACAGGTAACGTATCAGCTCCTTCTCACAGATTTTTGTTAGAGTAAATTCAGTTAGAAATAAGCAAAGCCATGACTATCTCAATATATCTCTTAGCCAAACTTCTCTATCCTTCTGAAACATGTTAAAAGAAAAACTATCACTTTCATTCACTGACATACTAAATTGAATCAAGAACATATTTTAGGTAATAACAATGTAAAAAGCAAAACAGGTAGCCTTTGACCAAGGTGTCCCATGTTTGTGCTGACAGAGCCGCACGAGGCAGAATGTGTTCTCAGAATGGGAGATATTCAGGTCTACAGTAACTCCATTTTGTGAGATAATGACTTAAGAATTTATTAACTTATGAATAATTGAAAGGCTAAATTTCAAAATCATTTTTCTTACGTTTCAGCCATTTAGATTATTTCTTCCCACCTTTCATTATTAACTTTATTCTGAAATTGCTACTGTAACTACAAATGTTAAAATTTTTGCTTTGTTCAATAATTTCAATTATTATGGTGTTTCTGGGAATCTGTATGGCATTTGAGGATTAAAAATGGAAAATTTGGTTAAGATAATGCTGCTTTGGAGAAGACTGGAGTTGTGTTTGACCTACATAAATAAATAATAGAATTAAAAAACAAAACTAAGTGAAGTTCTTATTCAAATACTCTGTCAAATACTCTGTTCCTAGTTTAGCTGTCCCTTTTTTCGTTATATTTTGCTTTGTTTTATTTTTAATCTAAATTAAGCAATAGAAAGAGTCCTACTATGAAAATTTAAACTACGTTTTCTCTTGTTACCTATGTAAATTATTGATCTAGATGAGTGATTTTCCAACTTTAATGAGCATGAGCCTCAAATAGGGTTCTTGCTAAAATGAAGCCTGTGGGTCAACACATCTGGAACACAGCCTAAGAATTGGCATTTTTCACAAGTTTCCTATGATGCCAATGCTGCTAATTGATGGGAAATGCTTTGTAGCAAAGATCTATTTGCTATGATGTCCAAGTGACAAATTATAATATAGAAATCTAAGAACGGGGAATGTGGCTCAGTGGTAGAGCACATAACTAGGTGTGAAACTCTGGGTTCAACCTCCAGTACTGTAGGCTGGTGGGAGAGTGTAGAAACATAGAAAACTTGCCTTCAGGAAATTAAGCCATTGATGAAACATAATATTTAAGCATACTAAAGAAAAGAGAATGTAGGAAAATTGTCTCAGAAGATTGGATAAAGACTATGTTTGAGTAAATGGGTAAATTAGAAGGAAAATATGAGGAAGAATAACTACAAAAGAAAAATAAATGTTGAAGATTAGCAAAAGTTCTAGCCGAGATTTCTCACATGAGGTCAGTCTTGAAACTGATTTCAGATCTTGGAAACGACAAGCATGGGGCATGGACATCTTCACTAGTGTCACTTTGACATTCTTTTCAAGGTACTTAATGATAGCTGGATGTTCATAATAGAGACATGAGTGTTAAATAGAGGGAGTTAAAGCAAAACTTCTTCTAAGTCTAGAGAGAAATATCAATGTTTAGATCAAACTAAGTGAAGTTCTTGTTCAGATGCTGCTATAAGTTACCCTTCTCTGGGGAAATCACTTCATATCCATATTATTTTCTAATTTGAAATATGGAAGTATTATATTAGATATTCTCAAAATCCTTCTCAACTTTGAAACCTGATGTTATGATGTTATGATGCCTGTACAGACAGTATTCCTGGAGAAGTTTAACAGTCTACTGGCTGAACTTATAATTTCTTTTCTTAGCTGTAAAAATTGATGTTGGCCTATACCTACAAATGGCAAACTATCATTAGATTCTTTTCTTTCCAATTTCTTTTCAGATTCCAAAGATACATTTTCATTATCCAGAAAAAAATCAAAAAACAAAATTGATTCTCTTTCTCCATCATTTTCCTTCCAACATTGCTTACCGAATGAGTCTCAAATTGCTTTTAGCATTAGCTAGATGTTAATACTTAAGATCAACCTCATTTCAAACATCAAATTCACTCCTAAGCTGCTAGTGATAGTAATGAAACACAGGTCACCTGCTAGGGTTTTTTAGAATAAAAATGAGTATATCATGAATATTTTAGTTTTGAAACAAATGTATCAAAGATACAAATAATAAATCTTAGATAAATTAAAAATATAGATATGATTAAAATATCCCACATGCCATAACTAAAGTAAAAGTGAAGAAACCTTTTAAAACGATGGTTCAATTCCCACTCACACATACCCATGATCCTTTCTGTTTAGTGCTTAAAACTATAAAACTCATAGATTTAAAATATAATTAAATCTTAAAAGAGTAGTTTATGCCTATATCCATCAGTTTTCCATTGCGATGACAAAACATCTGAGATAAACAACTTAAAAACTGGTAATATTTATTTTGTTTCAAAGTTTCAGAGGTTTTAGTCCATGGTCACTTGGCACCATTGTTTTGAGGCCTGTAGCGAGGCAGAATATCATGCTGAGAAGCATATAGTAGGAAAAAGGTGGCTCACTCACCACAGCCAGGAAGCAACTGAAAGAAAGGGCTGGGCTCCTTGTATCACCTCCAAGGGAGTGTCCCAGCTGACTTGACTTCCTACCACTAGGCTTCCCCTCCTAAAGTTTCCACCACTGCTCAATAACTCCACCAATTACATGTGATCCTTTAGGGGATAGTTAGGATCCAAACCACACCAATACTTGAAGTTGCAGAAATATCATTATATAAAGTAAAGCAATGTTTGTATAATAAAGAGATATTTTCTTCCTGGGTGGAATACATAAGTAATAGAAACTCTCACATTAATTCAAGGTACAAACAAGAAATGTGTTTAGAAATGGCAACTAGGGATTAAACAAGCAGGCGTGACTCTGCTGCTAATAACATGTAACAATTAAATCTTTACTCTGACTTCAGTTTTGAGAAAGATTTAAAGTAAAGCAAATTTGAATGTGCTTGGTGGGATTAATAAACATTCTATAATAATGAGCTATAAATATATAATAATATAAAATATATACATTATATTTGAATATATAATAGTCCTATAATAATAATCTAAAATTTCCACAAATTATATTAATTCATCTCTCATAGAATCAATGACACCCTGAGAATTATTTCTGTGCTCATAGGAAATCTTATTATTTATACTTTGTAAATTTTTTCATATTCCAGAAGGATTTGAATTGTCTTTTTTAAAAAATCATGTAAACAACAAGAATGAGAAGTTATACTCCATGTATAGAATGTCAAAATACATCTTACTGTCTTGTATAACTAAAAAGAACAAATAAAAATCTTTTAAAAAGCATTTAAATTATTCTAAAATAATGGTAAAATTTAGACATTCAAATCATTTAAAGAAAGTCTTTCTAAAATCAAGTCATTTTAAAATCACAAAATAGTGATTTTAATCACTATTCAAAATAGTGATTAAAATACCTGTACTTGATGCCTTAAAGTCTCTGAGGCTTGTCCAAGTATGGATAAACAGCCCTCTACACCAACACTACCCTGAAAGGTACCTTAGAGTTCTGTCCATTTTAAAATTTTAAATTTTAAATTTTAAAATTTAAATCACTACTTAGTGATTTGAAAAATGAAATATCCCACAGGGTAGTCATGTGAGGCCCAAGCTTACTGGTAAAAAAGCACAAGTAAGACCAAATAGGTTGGAACACGTGTATGTTTCAATTGCACTAAAGCAGACATTTTTATAACACCAAAATTATATAACTTTAATGTGCAGTTCACTTTATGAATAAATAGAGTAGCATTACAGCATATTCTTTAAATTCTTTCCATCAAAAATTATTGGTTTCCAACTTCAATTTTAATAAGAGCTAACTAGAACTCAAATTGAGATTGAGCTCTTTGATGAGAGCTGATTTATCCACATCATTTCTTTACTTGGAAATATCTGCAAACCGCATTTTTTGGCAAGACTGTATATTGGCATCAGCACTCAAGGAACCATATGTGGAGCACGCATTGACGGTCTTTCACACAAACTTCAATACACAGTCTTTTCCCAGCCCAGGTATGGTGAATTAAAGAACAAAAATGTCAAATCATTGCTTTAAAATATTAAGGATGGAGATATTTAGGAATTACTTACTTATAAAATCAAATGCTTAGAGAATGTGGAAAAAAATCTGGAGACACAGTGAGGCAATAAGTCAAAGCTAAGTGGACATGAAGGACATGAGCATCTTACTCATGACTACCTTGCTCTAAGCCTTATTTATGGCTGATGGGGAACAGATAACCATACAGTTATCTATCCAAAATACCTGTACTTGATGCCTGAAAGTCTCTGAGGTTTGTCCAAGTATGGATAAACAGCCCTCTACACCAACCCTACCCTGCAAGGTACCTTAGAGTTCTGTCCATTGGAATGGAATGCAGACCTTGGTGGGCTGAGAGATGATAGATTAAAGATCATGAGACTATTTTATTCTACTGTATAAGCCACAGTGCTCACAGCAGCCCTAGAAAGTAGAGGAAGGAGAATATGTCAGAAAGTGACTGAGTTTTACATCTGAGTGAGGTTAACCTATAAATCATTAACTTAATAGAGTTTCTATTAACTTAATAGAGTTTGTTAATCATTAACAAAATTTTTTAAAAATAAAATAAAGTTAAATTTCAGCATATTCAAGTGTGTGTCCTATTAAATGTTATACCCTATAATGACATAAAGTGCAGTTAGTAACAATGCAGGTAAGAGCTAGTTGTTTTGCTTGGTACTGGGTTTGTTTGACATCCTGTGGCATTAGTTCAAGAAGCAGACCTAATGGAAATATGGCCAACCATCAGAACATTTCCAGGCTAAAGATAAATTATACTGGCTTTGTCCAATTGGAACTTCTCCGCTGCATTAATGCCAGAAGAGGGATAACGTTACATCTGTTTCTATGGCACATTTCCTTCTACTTTCTCACAGAAGGCAGTTGGACATTTGGTGTGCAGAATATTATAGTTGGAGACATTGAGGCAAAGAGCTGCTGAAGGACCCTGTCCTAGAACCTACATATGTAACCTAAAGCTCCTAAAACTAACAACACTCTGTTTTATATGCGATCACCTTCTAGTTAAAATAAGTGTGTTCACTGTCAGATGCATCAGTATAATACTAGACTTCAATTGCATGTTTTCCAAAGATTTGTAGAAAATTTTTATATCTGTATATTCAAAGAACAGGGCTAGTTCTATATAGGGCATTGGGACAAAGAAACTTATATTTGATAAGTTTTTACATCGACCTAAGCTTACCAAGTAATACATACCTTTAATTGAAATAGCTTTTAAAATTGTTTAGGAAAGTTATTGGTCTAGTTTCTCTAGGTTTACAAAAATTTGTAAGCTGATTTCCATGCTATGTATTGAATGAAAACATAAATACTGTTTTTTCAAAAAAGAAAACAATACTTTGCTGAGAATATTTTAGCCTACGTTTCTAAATAATAACTATGTTGATTTTGCTGACAAATTAATCAGGTTTTAATATAAATTACATCCTACAAATAGAAGAAAGAATTGGATTTCTCTCAGTTTTTCATCTCTCTGTACCAATGATTGAAACTTTTAATGTCACAAGGCTAAGAGGACTATCTTGTTACTCATATTCTCATCTTTGCTGAATCATCTTTAGTGTCTGAAGTTAATGGCTTTCTATATATCAATGTTTGTACCAATTACAGAAATTATATTACTTTCATTATACAACCATTCAAAACTCACCCTCCAGTATAGTTGTATTTTATAATTCTAATTCCTATTATTACTACTTGTTAGGTATTAAATTATCATTGTTGGAGATCTGCTTTCTTTCAGTGTTGTTTTCCCAGAAATTCTTGGTATAATTGCTCTTGGTATCAAGAAGGGAAGCTTTATGTCAGTCTTGTGCCCTCAGACCTCTTTATAATCTCTCATTACCTTCTGCATCAAATCTGTAGTTGATTTTTGCTTCTATCATGGGCATCACTAACCACCCTGCTGAGTTATGCTCAAGCTGAAATTTGAAAGTCATTTCTGGGTGTTTTCTTTAACCCTCCCCAATATAATTGATTTGAATTTTATTGATTCTCTTTCCTAAATATTTCCTAATCCTATCTCTTGCTTTCTCTTTCCTGCCCTAATTCAGTTACCCATCAATACTCAGCTGGAATTTTGCAATATCATTGTGATTAATTCTGAGTGTTACCAGAGTGACTTTTTCTATAATCAAATCTGATAATATTACTATGCTTGTCTTAATACATTTTTACTATCATGAAAATAACTGAGATTGGGTAAACTATAAAGAAGAGATATTTACTCCACATAGTTCTTTTTTTATTTGTTCTTTTTAGTTATCTATGACTGTAGAATCTCTTTTGATATATTTATACAAACATGGAGTATATCATATTCTAGGTAGGATCCCAGTCTTATGGATGTACATGATGGTGAGATTCACTGTGATGTATTTATATATGTACATAGAAAGATATGTCAGATTCATTCCACTATCTTTCTTATTCTTATCCCCCATCCCTTCCCTTCATTCTCCTTTGTTTAATCCACTCTCAGATATGTTGTCTAACGAAGGATTGTTCCTTATAGATGGCACCATCTGGGTGTCCTCATATAACAAAAGGGAAGGAAAAGCTAAAAGGAGTGAACAATGTGTTTTCACAAGGTGAAAAGGCAGAAAGAGCAAACCTACTTCTTCAAATATTTTCATAAAAATCCTATGTTTGTCAGTGTTTATCACTGTGACCAGAAATTTAGTTCATGGTCAGTGGGCTCCTTTGCACTGCGCCCAAGGCTAGGCAGGACATGATGGTGGAAGGGCATGGAAAAGAAGCACTGCCCCACTCATAATAGCCAGGAAGCAGAAAGGGGAAAATGTACCTGTCCAGAGCACTTACCCAGTGATCCACTTCCTCCAGCCATGCTCTGCCTGCCTACAGTCACAATGCAATGAATCCATTCAAACTAGGATGGGCTGATTAGGATATAGCTCTCATAATCTAATTATTTTACCTCTGAATATTTCCACATTAACAGGAGCTTTTGGGGAATACTTATATCTAAACAATAATAGGCCCTAATCAATTTATGGGAGTAATCTTGATTCAGTCATCTGCCAAAAGATCCTACTCTTAATACCACCACAGTGAGGATCAAGTTTTACCATGAATTTTGGAGGGAATGCCTATTTAACCCATAGCACCTCTGCTCTGAACAGTTTGTACTTTCCCTCGTGTTATGTCCTATTTTCCCTTTAGAGTCCAGCCATCCTAAATTCCTGGATGACCCTATGCCCTCTTATACTTTCTTGACTTTGCATGATGTTTACCTTTTGAAATTCAAACCCTAACTCCTATACATGATTTATATCTTAATTTACCTCTTCTATAAAGCTTTCTCCAAATCTCTTAGCCAAACTGTTTCTTTTTCTATGTTACCATTACCACTTCTGTCCAACAATTATTATATTTGTTATAGATTTATTTCTTTTATTACCTCCCAACAACATCTCCAATTTATATGTGGAAAAAAATTGACAATTGGGGAGATTATATAACTTACTAAGGCCACCTAGCTTGGCAATAATAGATTAAAAATTGGAATCTGGATGACCTGACTTTAAAAAATTAGGGGGCTAACTCACTGGTAATGCCAAAATACTGTCATTCAAAATGGCAATGATTGTCACCAAATGCCATCTTATCTGCTTTCTAAAAGGACAGGCAGACTAAATCTTTTCTAATTTTGTCAATAAGAAATGAGATTTGGGATTGAAAAGGGCTTTCTACTGAAACTTATGTATCTATTTAAAGGCATTTCGCAAGTTTTCCCTAAAATTTTTTCTTCCTACAAAAACATCTTGGGCTTTGTTCATTTTTTTTATTGAATGTCCTCTATGTTTATATCAACTATCTCAAAACTCTACTCTGTCCTATAATTCTCTTTCCTATTCCCCTAACTTAAGGACTATTCTGAACTTCATATCCATCAGTCAAACTGTTCTGCCAATTAACTGTGAAAAAGATGTGGCCTAAAGTATCAGTTCTCTAGAATTTGCATGATAATAAAAAATTCTTGAAAATAAAAGCCAAAAACTTTAAGATTAAAAATAACTTTTAAGTTTAAAAAGTATCTTAAGGTATGACAAGTTGTGAATTTTGAAAGGAACATACTGTCCAGAACTTGTCTCAAATCACAATTAAATAAGCTTCTTCCTAAATTAAACTGGTCTTGCTCAGGTAATTATTATTTTTTTTTAAATTTTTTTTAGTTGTAGATGGACACAATGTCTTTATTTTATTGGTTTGTATGTGGTGCTGAGGTTCGAACCCAGGGCCTCACGCATGCGAGGCAACCACTCTACCGCTGAGCTACAATCCCAGCCCTCAGGTAATTATTTTTAATCCTGAAAAATTTACCAGTAGTGTAGAGAAATAAAAACATGAGCTGTTCTTCAAATATTTTATTCCTGCCAAATATAACTTATTGGTGTTTGAGCGATTCCTATTCTGAAGATTCCTAGGAATTTGCCTCTACTTCAGAGTCAAGAAGAAATAAAAATTAAATGACTTACTGTGATCCAAAGAGGTTCAAATGCTCTTCACAACACTTTTCACTTCATTTTACTTTATTGACTTATCTACTAAGATCTCATATTCCACTAAATTCACACAACTAATAGAGAATTAGTGATATGCTACCTTCTTGCATTCTCTGCTAAATTTTACATCATATATAATCTATTAGTAATTAACAAAAAAAAAGTTGTCCTTGGTGTTTTGACAAACAAGTTTCACTTCATTTGCCCATTAAACAGATTTAAGATAGTAAAGCGGAGAGAGCAAAAAGTGAAGATTTTCTCTTTGTAATACACAGAAATTTAGTATTATGAAAAGTGACACATAACAAGACTTCTCAAATCTTGAAGCATATGTAAGAATTTGTAAAAAGAAGTAAATATTTTCAAACAAGATATTCTTTATCCATCATGGTTTGAAAGAGTTCCATTTAATGGAAATGAAAATGATAATCTAATAATTTTAATAGTTCACTTGAGAAAATATATTTTGAATATCTGATTTTAAGATGTGAATTATAAAATGTAAGGATAATTTGTTGTGTCACACAGAATTTAGGGTCATTGTTTTGTTTGATTTTGTAAGATATGGAGCTGAAAAAATGAAGATGAGTGCAAAAGATTCAGAGAGAGAGAGAACAGGAATGCAATTATAAATCTGGCCCCTTGTCCCATGGGCTACTTGAAATTGGTTGAAATTTTCCATGCGATCTTCACTCTGTCCATTAAACTGAAACACTAACCTCTCTCTGGGAGATTAGAGGATGGAGCCAAAGTGGCCATATTTCACGATGCACACATTGATCTGGAAGAGGAGATGTCATATGAGAGAGTGGCATTTTCCTTCAAGTGGATGGTAAGATGGAGAAATTAGACTTGTACTGAAAGGCTAGCATTAATGGCATTAGAGATCTCCCCGTTCTTCTACTTAATTAGCATCCAACTCCTCATCGTAATCAAATAAATATCACAATTTCATGTTTTGTTTGTGACTGCTTTTTTCTTAAGATGAGACACTCTTCATCTTCAATAATTAATCTTCTTATAATCATCCTTCAAAACTCTGCTTAAAAACCACATCTGCAAGATAGCATACTATCTTTTGCATATCTTTTCTTCTATATAGTATACTGTAAGTTTTTGAGGGTGATGGCTGTTGTTTTTTCCGTCTTTATTCCTGAAGAATGTGCTCTATAAATATTTATGGAATGCATACATTCTAAGAATTACAACATATTTTTATTTCACTGAAAAGTAGTTTTACCATTTCTAACAAAATGTTCAATGAATTACCTGTGTGACTTTGACCCAAGTAACCTGAACATGTTCTCTTGAAGAAAATATGATATATTCATTGAAATGCTGCTTACTCTGAAAAGGCATTTCCTATTTTGTTCCTTTTTCTCTTTATTTTTAGTTTAAAGAACTGCTCAATTCAAACAACTTGTCAAATACTTTATATATTGTTATTAGAAGCAGATCTTCTGTTTTCCTTTGGATCCTGAAGTTAAAAATTAGTATTTTTTGCACTAGGATAAGGTTGGGTGTTTTCCTTTCATTGTTGTTATTCTTACTTTTTGTCATTACATAAAGCTAAACTTATTTTTATTCTGCAATTTGCAAGCTACACTGTTGAAGTTTATCCATAGCTTCTATTTGCATAAGTAAAGCGATTTATTACATTCAATAAACATCCCTTTAAATTGACTCTTTTTGTTAAGATATTGTAAAATGCCACTAATGAAGTTGCTAGTGAGAGAATAATGGAGACAGGGAGGGGAGGGGTGGTGGATAACAATGGTATATGCATAAACTTCTTTTTCAGTCTCCATTTTCCTTTTTGATTTGGTTGACTATTGAGTGAAAAACCTCAATCCTAGTTAGATGCTGCTAGAGAATCTGTTCACTAATTTATGAACCTGAAATAGTTTAATGCCCACAGAATATTAGTGATTTTAAACTAAATAAAAATGAGTCACATTACCTTTATTTATCCATTATGAAGAACATCTCTTATGTGTCTAGCTTGGCAATATGACATAGTAATCTACCTCTGTCAGGCATTAATCTTACATACTCAGGCTCTCTCAAAGATCACCCATCTAGAGTCTGAATGGAGAGTTGACCTTTATAATAATCAAAGCATTCACTTCAACAGGGTGAGATGCCTTTAAGATTATGGATTTTCTAGTTTGAGGAATCACTTTAGTTTTTTTGATTGCTCTGGTGATAGATAACCTGAGCAGTCAATGCTAAGTGAATGAAAGCATATAGAGGTTAAAGGTTTCACATGAGAGATCCTCAGGTACTGGTGTGACAGAATCATAGATTCTGTAAGAATAGGAGCTATAGTGTTTATTATTCAGCATAGCAAGTCTAACATTTAGCCCCCTATGGACAAATATGAAAAAGATGGGAAAAGTAATTATTGTATCTGTTTTTTAATTGAAAAATTTCTTTACACCATGAAGTTTTAAGGATTATCTAATTTAATGCTTGAAACAATCACAAAAGTTAAACTTTATTATTCTTATAAACAGGGGAATATAATTGCTGTATAGACATTGAACAATTATCTAATGTCACATCAAAGTGTCAGATAAAATTTTCATGACCATTTCTGTTTTATTACAAAGGTGAGAACTTTAAACCAGTTTGCTCTGTAACCTCTTTCAATATTTTTCCACTAACTCTGAAATTTGGCTGAGGGCAATGAGCTTTCTCTTTTTCTTTCTTTTCCACTGCCTCTTCCCTTTTTCCACTCAATTTTATGTTGATGCTTTGTTTATTTTACTGGGTCTATAGGATTCCACTATTGGTCATATCACAGCTTACTTTCAGTCTGCTGTTGGTGAATATTTTTGGTTGTTTACATTTTATTTTGCTAATAAAAACTAATGCCTCATGAAGTAATCTTCTATGCACATTGTCTTGTGCACTATGTGAGTGTATCACAAGGATATAACCCTGATTGTGTATATGGACAACTGCTAGTCTTTATTCTCTACAGGGTTGGAGCAATTTACATTTCAGTAAATGGTACATGAGAATTTGCATGTTTCCATTCGTTGTCAGTATTTGGAATGATCAGATGTAGTTATTTTGCCAAACTGGTGTCTAAGAGCAGACTCTGGAGTTTCCATAATGTTGGCAATATATATATATATACATATATATACATATACATATATATCTACATACATATACATATACATATACATATATATACATACATATATATACATATACATACATATATATATATGCTGAGGCTGGCTTTGAACTCGCAAGTCTTCTGTCTCAGCCTCCCAAAGTGCTGGATTACAGGCGTGTGCCACTGCACCCCGCTCTGGCCATGTTTTTGTATGTTTATTGGTTATTAGTTTCTCCTTTCTTGAAGTGTGAATATGCCCTTTTTTCTTATTTTTTAATTTTTATATTTTTGATACTAATTCTTTCTCTTATGTTGTTAAGCATTTTCTTCTAATCTCATAATTCCATTTTGTATGTATTTTCAATTATTCAGAATTATGCACTATACACTGTAGCAAAATTTCCTTTTACTTATTTTGTGGTCTATGCTTTTTGTGTTGAACTTTAAAAATCTTTTACTCTGAGGTCCCAAATAATAGCTGTATTTTGTTCTAAGAATTTTTTTATTGTTTTCACTTTTGAGACTTTGATACAAATATAATTTACTTTTGCATTTGCAATGAAGTAAAGATAATTTCTTTCCTTAAATATAGATAACCTCTTGTTGCACTCAACTTTGTAAAGTAAATGAACACTTTGGCTATAAAATTACTGACCTTCTTTCAAGTGTACTATTTCTTTCTTCTCTTTACTCTGAACTTCTCTAAATTTCCCCAGGTAATAGGGCCCTCGGATTCACAATTTAAGACAACAGTTCTGTAAGCTCATAATGACATTTCCAAAACCAAACATTTTCTTATTTTAGTCACTGGCAAAAAGGAATAGGCTCTGATGAGAAGATACCAGCCCTTTGTTTCGAGATACAGTTCAGCGTTTGAGATGTAGCTCCATAGTAAAATGCTCTCCTTGCACAAGTAAGACCCTGGGTTCAATTCTTAGTGTTGCAGAAAGAAAAGAAAATATCAGACAAACAAACAAACAAAAACCCAAATGTGTTTGAATATATGTTCAGTCCTCTGTATCCACAGCTTCAGCCAACCAGTGATTAAAATGAGTTCACTGTGAGGAGTAAGTAAAGTCACTTCATCTAAGAATCAGTTTCTTAATTCTTAAGTGTGATAGCTGAACTGGTATAGTAGAGCTTTATGACTTTCTCTTCTAAAGTCTTGGTATGTCAAGTTTAAGAATCTGAAGTTTTTGCTCTGTTTTATCAACATTTAGTGGAAATTTTCCAAAACTACACACATATGATTTCAGAAACCCTTTAGAAGTGAGTTATTATATCAAATCCCCAAATCCCTCCACCATTCTTCTAGGATATTTCTCCCTGGACAGCAACAAAGTCATTTATAGCCATGGCTAGAACAAAATCACCTGGAAAGCTTTTTAAATTTTCTACTGCTTGGGCTCCACTCACCCAAGCAAAACTTAGAACTTAAAACTTGTTAGTGATGTAAGTTAGTGATGTAAGTTTGGGAATGCCCAGTTGGAGGGTGGGGACTGAAAAGTATTGATTTACAAAGACTACTTTCTTTTCTTTTTTTTAATGTGCTGTCTTTTGGATTCTTGGAAAATTAGATAACGTAAATATGCTGGCTAATTTGTAGCACCAATCTTTTTTTTTTCCCCTCAGAGTGATTCACAGTGTATGAGTCTCATAGTTGGTTCAAAAACTACTCTTTTCCTACATTTACACTAAATACTATAAATTCTATGTTTCTGGTCTCACCTGTTCCTTGTTCTTCTCCTGTTGAACCAAGAAAGCTGTTTCTCTTGATTTTCTTTTTAAATACACTTAATGACTTATATACTTTTTAGTCACTACAAAAAATATTCAAATATTTTCATGCCAATCACAAACATCCCTCTGGGTCATATCTTTGAAATACCACTTTTTAAATGATAAATCACATACTCATGCTCTCTGATTTTATAAAGTACTGTGCAGAATTCTGGGTTTATCCTACTAAAATATGTCAAATTAATTTCACTTTATTTTATTGGAGGAATAGTAAGGGGGTATGGTGATTTCCTAAAATTGAATCTGGCATATTAGAGATTGAAAAGGAGCCCACTTATTTATCCCTTCCTCAGATTTCTGCCCTGGCATTTAAGTGATAGTTTAAGAGGCTGCCTTCTCAGGAGAGACGAGTTGTTTATTTATGGAGAAATCAAGCATCAGAGGAGCCTGAGCATATTCCTAAGGCCCTGAATGCTTCACAGTGAATGGTGAATGTGCATAGAGACAGAGATAAATTGAGGAGCAAAAGCTGCAGTAGAATGAGGAAGCAATTGGTGGGAGGTAAATTCTTATCTACACCTGATGTGAGAATACATGCCCTAATTTTTCATCTTATTTGTTCAGGTCAGAGGGATACCTCATCGTTTGTTATAACAGCACATGGTCTGCCCTATTGCTCATCTGGCTCTCTCTGGTGAGTGTAATGATGCGTGAAATGATACTATGATTCCTGATCTTTAATCTAAATCCTGACTCATCAATGGCTCTTTTTTATTGCCCTTTATTTATAACCACCCCAAAGCAATGCAAGTGGGGCAAACCTGACTGGAAGAAGAAAGAGACTTTCTACGATTGTATGAAGCACTTCCTCTGTAGATTTGACTGGTCCTCCTTCCCACCATTGCTCCCTCTCCAAAAACTTGGCAGGTGGTTAGGGGCTCCCCATCGTTCTGCTTCACAGCAGGCTGTCTATTCAGCTCTTCCTTCTGCTCAGTCAGACATATCAGCAGAGACAATGGCCTAACAGATGCTGATATTCAGCATGGATCAGCCTATGTTGATTTTATGCTTATTAGTCTGAGCTAGTCACAGCCAGCTGGTTGCTGTTTGCCTTGACTGAGCAGTAGAAATACACACAACTGCAATGGCCTCTTGTGTATATATATACCCAGGTGCTGTCTGCCATAACAACAACTTCTCCCACAACATGGGGAGTATTTTTAGATTACTTATATATAGTTAACTTTTTTTCTTTAAGTCTTAGGACTGACACATTGAGGGAAGAGTCAAGACCTAGTTTATACAGATTAATTAAAAAGAGTCCTGGTATTTGAGTTGGTGGTATCTGGGGGAAGAATCTAAAGTTTAGCTTTGTTTGCTTATTAATTTTCTCCTAATAGCAGTGAGAAGCCAGCACAGATTTTAAAGACCCATAAGCAAGCTGCCGTTTAGGCACAGCAGATGAAATGTTTCCTGGGCAGTCAGGTGTCACACTGTTTAGTGCTTCAATATTCACAACTTACTCCTTTATTGATCCCAGGAGTGAAATGTTTTGAACTGGCCAGTAAGCACTGTGGGCTTGCTTGCTGTGACCTGCCCCACTTTGGAACTAGGAAGCTGCCTGGAGGCTGCAGGCATTGTCCTATCTAATATTGAGAGAAATGGAGGGTCTTTTTCAGAGTTACAGTTTAGCTCTTTGGTCTAACTGATAATCTTGTTGATGATTTACAAAATGCTTTACGCAACATATTTTTAATTTAAAAATTTAAACCTAACGTCTTCCCAGTACTTCTATCTTCCATTAGCCATTTTTTAAAATATACTCTTTTCTATGAACTGCACATTTATTCTATCTTCTACCCTTTTATATTAAATAGACAATTGTGTTTTCCAAGGCAGGTATATGAAATTATTCTCCTGGCACATATATTCCCACGAAAAAAGAAATTGGAGGGGCTAAATGTATGATGTGTTGATTAGATCTGCCCTTTGGTTGTTATTAGATATAACCTAGGCACATGGAATAATATTTGTTTTCAGTCTTGGGTTTTTTAAAAAAATGTTAGACTATTAAAATATTATAAAATCCTTATTTTACATTTTACTGAATGGTTTGGATAAAGATATAGTTACTGTATCTATAAAATTTTGGATGCACTATAAATATAAAAATGGCAAATATATATTATGTTGGAATCAAGATTTGAAACAAGAGCCACATATTAGAGTAGAAGATTCAATTTAATAGTTAATAATAACAAATATAAATATGGAAACCCTCACTTGAATTCAGAAGTCCAATACTTAATGCCAGCATTGGAAATTCAGAGGAAATTAGATTAAAATTCATAAATAAATGCAAGAATGGTACCACTTCCCATTCCTTTGTCCAGGTAGACATTTCTAATAGTCATAGCCTGTCCCAAGGAGCCAGGATGTAATTTTAGATTGTGCTCTACAGTTGAAGTTGCACTGGAGCTAAAATACTGACCTACAAGATTTGGACTTGTTTTGGGCATGATGTCGGCTCCACTGGGACTAGGAAAATATGCTATGTGATCTTAGTGAGAATGTTTCCCCTCGCTAGTCCTCAGTTATTATTTCCTCATTGGTAAAAATGGAATTTGTACTGTTTAATTTCTAAAATTCTTTATGGCTCTGATGTTATTATAGCTCTGATGTTATATTTTCCTGTGGTTTTTGAGTAATTCACAGTATAAAAATGTGATGCTTTAGATTCAAAACAATTAATGAAATCTTAAGCTGAATTATAATGAGAGACAAAATTTATAATATGAATGCTTATAAATATGTTTGTACTTCCATATTATTTCCTAACTATCATGCATAAACAATGGAATTAGTGAGTTTGAATTATACAAAGAAAAAATTCAGAATGGTAAAAAATTTAAAAAATTGGAAAAATATTATGTGAAGAACTGGGTGTGTTTCATCCCACACACAAGGGAAAGAGTGGGCAAGAATAGTGCTTTCTAATTATGAGTGACAATTAGGTTTTTAAAAAAAGGCACTATTTCTTCATTTGAATATATAAATGGCACAAAAATAGCAGATAGGCAGATTTAATTCAATATACAAAATAATTTTCTATCTTGAAAACTATTCAATAAAGGATGAAGCTATATTTTGAGTTTAGAAGGTATACTCTGAATAATGGCTAGAGACTGTAAAGGATCAACAGTAAGTCAGACACTTTACTAAGTGTTTTATTCATTTAATACTCTTATTGACCTAGGAAAGTAAGTACAACTATGATCTTCAATTTTAAAACGAAGAAATCGTGATGAGAGAAATTGAGTAATTGGTCCAATGGTATAATACTGGGTTTAATAAGTTGTCCTAGATTGAAGAATGTGCTAAGATAGAACTTGCCACAAAACCTCAATGAGCTAATGTTGGTAACCATTATTTTAGAATGTTCATAATAAAAGTAGATATCAGCTGAGTGCTCATCTTTCACAGATTTTAAAGAAGAAAATGGGAAACTGAAATATATAATGTCTAATGTCCCTTCCAACTTGATTTATACTAACTTGAAATTGTCCATATTTTGCCTTTTTGAACTCATGCAAATAGAGAAATTTGAACAATTTACATTTTTTTTTTCTGTAGAGTGGTGTCAGCTTTTGCTTTTCTAGGAAAATATTTATTCCTGCAGGACAGCCATATTCTAGTATGGCTTTTGTTTTCTCTTTCAGTAATTTCAATTTATCATTTCATTCTTTCTTAGCCTGCAAAGACATTTTTCTGCTAAGACATTTCCTTATGGTCTTATTGGGGTTTCGTTACATGTGATGAGTTACTTTTATCATTGTGCTATCAAAATTCTCTCTTTATCTTTGACTTTGAGCATTTGATTATGTGCCCCAGTGAATAGTTCTTTTATGTTTAATTTGGAGCTTGAGGCTTCTCATATTTGAATATTTATGTCACTCCTCAGATTTGAAAAGTTTTCTATCATTTATTATTTAAATGATTTTTCTATTTAATGTTGGTGACAATTAGGTGTTGAGTGGTGCTACTTTAAACAAAATGTCCTTTATGGTCTTTTATTCAATATTACAAAGTTTAGAATTCTATCGAACATTTATTTATTTTGTCTCAAGTTTTGTTGCAATATAAAACTATGGATCCCATGTGACTATATTCACTGAAGCCAAGGATTTGAAAGCCATGATGCTCTTATAAAACTGCCATTTATTTTAGATTGGTACACTTGCAGCCCATTACAACTCTGTAGAATAGCATTCAATGTAGATTTCCACTCTTTCCAATTCTCCGTGTTAAAGTGAAAGATTTAAGCATTATATACAATTGATAAAGAAAAAACATTTTCTTAACAGTTATGACTATATGTAAATGTTGTGTAATAGAGAATGCAATGCACATTGTAGGACATTTTGTAATAATTTTAAAATTAATTATTGTTTAAAATCAATTCATTAAGTCAGACACAAAACAAGGATCCTTCCACTTACAATTTCTTTTCAATATAGTATTGAACGTCCTAGCTACAGCAATTAGATAAGAAAAATAAATGAAAGTCATTCAAACAAAAATTGACTCCTTTTAGATGACTGATCTTTTACATAGAAAACATCAAAGACTATCAAAAAACTGGTAGAACTAATAAATATTTTTTAAATAGAAGGTAAACTCACACAAATTTTTTGTAGAAAAATTTAGTTGTTTTTCTGTACTCTAAAGTTATAAACTATCTCTACTTGAAAGCAACAATAATAACAGTAATAATGACAATAAATCACTTATAATAGCATCAATGATAAAATATAATAATTAGAAATAAATTTAACCAAGAAGTTGAAAAAAATCTCTATACTGAAAACTTTAAGACTGATGAAAAACTTGAAGAGGAAACAAATTAATAAAATTATATCTCATGCTCATAAATTGAAATAATTACTATTATTAAAATGGTCATACTTAATCTGATTTATATATTCAATGTTACCATCTAAAGATTCTAGTGAAATTTAAAAATAAATGGAAAAAATAGGAAAATGAAAAAAAACTCCTAAAACTCATATGGAACCACAAAAGACTTTAAAAAGCCAAAGCAATCTTGATCAAAAAGAACAAACCAGAGGTATTACACTATGTAATTTCAAATGCATTGCAAGGCTAGAATGATAAGAGAGTACATCATGCTGGCATAAAAACAGACACATAGACCAACATAACAGAACAGAGAACCCAGAAATAAATTTATATACTTACAGTCCATTGATTTTCTACACAGATACCAAGAGAAGAAAATGGGGAAAGGATAGTCTTATCAATAAATAGTGTTAGGAACATAAGCTATCCACATACAGAAAAATAAAATGTTACCCTTATCTTGTACAGTACAAAAAAAAATCAACTTGAAATGTATTAAAAATATCATTGGAGGACCTGAAAATGTGCAATTAATAAAGCAAACAAGGTAAAATCTTCTTGTCATTGGTCTGTGCATTGAAAATTTTGGCTATGAATCCCCCAAATTAAAAATGGATATATTTGATCATATACACTAAAAAAACATTATTCAACAATAATCAACAGTGTGATGAGAAAACTTGTGGAATGATAAAATATATTTGCAAAACATATCACTAATAAAGGGTTAACATCCAAAAGATATAAAGATTTCAAACAACTCAATAGCAAGAAATAAATAGCCCATTAAAAATGGCAAAAGAAGCCTGGTGTGGTGGTGCACATCTATTATCCCAGTGACTTGGGAGGCTGAGGCAGGAGGATTGCAAATTCAAAGCCAGACTGAGCAACTCACTGAGACGCTATCTCAAAACAAAGTATCACAAAGGGACTGGGGATGTGGCTCAGTGGTTAAGAGACTCTGAGTTTAATCCCTGGTACAAAACAAAACAAAACAAAACAAAAATACAAAAGCAAAGGACTTAAATAGACATTTCTAAAAATGGAACATAAAATTGACAAAAGTCTACATAAAAATATTAACATCACTAATCATCAAGGAAATGCAAATCAAATACACACTGAGATATCACCTCACACCTCTTAGAATAGCTATCATCAAAACCACAAAAGATAACAGCGTCGGTAAAGATGTGGACAAAGGGGAATGCTGGTGGATATGGAAGTCCTCAGAAAACTAAAAACAGAACTATAATATGATCCAGTAATCTTACTTCCAGATATATATCAAAGGAAATGAGATTGGTATGTCAAAGAGATATCTATACTCCTATGTTCACTGCAGGACTACTAATAATAACTAAGATACAAAATCATCCTAAGTGTCCTTTGGTAGATGAATTGATAAAGAAAGTATAGTATTTGTATATATAATACCTATTATCATTGTTAAAAAGGAAAGCAATCCTGTCATTTACAGTCATATGGATAAAGCTGGAGGACATTATGTTAAACGGATTAAAGTGGACACAGAGAAATAAATATTGCATGATCTCACATGTGGAATCTTAAAAAAGTCAAACTTATAGAAGCAGAGTATATAATTAGTATTGCCAGGGCTGAGGGATGATGAGAATGGGAAAATGTTTGTCAAAGTTTATAAAGTTTCAGTTAAGTAGGATGAATAATTGCTAGGCAATTGCACTGTATAGTATATTGACTATAGTGAAAAATACTGTGTTGCATCTAAAATTTGGTGGGAGTAAAAATTACAAGTCCTTACCACAAAAAAAGTAAGTGGTAAGTGAATTGATTTTGAATATATTGTGGTAATCATTCCACAATGTATACATATATGTAAAACATCATGCTGTAAAATATAAATGTATACAACTTTTTAAATTGTTAATTATATTTCAACAAAGCTAGATAAACATAGATATAATATGAAAGAAAATTTATTTCATTGGAAGTCAAACTGATAAAGTTAAAAACCTTCATAAAATAAATAAAAGACCTTGGTCTGCTGTTTTTCCATGTGAAAAGTGTAGCTCATCACTTTCTCTGAATTCATGGCCTTTCATAATTTCTTCTGAACTGTCGGGGACATTTGTGATTTAGGCAACTTGAGGGTCAAACAGCTGCTGCAAAGCTTCTGGCTTTTGTAGAAGATCTGTCCAAGGAAAACTATATTGTTTTTACTGATTTTCCACTTTACTGCTTTCAGAATTGTCTGTATTTTATTCTCTTTTGTATTTCTTCTGTCATATAAAATTAAGTTAATAACTCAATGGGATTAACTAAGATCATTATAGCTACAATTCAATAAGTAAGCCGGAGAATGATAGAGATTTAAATTCTATAATCAGACTGTATCTGTCACTACTGGGGCTATAATTCTTTTTCCCAACCCCTTTATCCCTCCCAGATCATCAATAAGCCTCAATGACCTCTGTGGATGAAGCTGAAGCCCAGAGCATCATTTATCAAGCTGCTTCATGTGTTGCTACAGATAGATACTAGAGTAGTTCTCTGGCATCTTTCCAATAGAAATAAGGCCTATGTTATTTTGTTTATTTTTTTAAAATGTTTCCCTTGGTTTGCAGTAGCCTCTACTTGGTTTGTTCCATAAGTTTCTAACTTATCATTGGCATGTTATCTCTTGATTTTAATTTATATATTATATATATATATATATATATGTATGTATATATGCATGTATATTTCACATATCCATCCAATTGTCTTTTGCTTACAAATTAAAATGTATTATTTATTATTTTTATTGTGTGCATCTTAACAGCATTTCCTCTCCTAGAAATTGATCAATAAAAGGTGAAGGATATGTGGTTTCTCCTTAGTCAAAACAACATAAACTTTGTTGATATATGAGTTTTGATGATAATATTGGCCTGTGAGATTGCTGAGAGGAATAAGTAGTAGGAACAATATAAAAATGCTGTCCAAGAGGAAGAAGCATCATCACTTTTATTAGTTTTTAAAAAATGTTGATTACTATAAAAACAGCTAAACTGATGGAGATTTCTTTAAGATCATCATATTTTATGTACTAAATTAAAAGAAATACTGAAATTTTTGAAGTCAAGTATTATCTTATTGATAGCTGAGTCCCCTCAATAGTGTGCATACTTACTAGCACACTAAATGAATTGAATAGATGAACAGATAACTACATAAACTCATATAAAGTATGAAATGTCATATCTGATTATTTTTATGCCCAGCTGGTATGCTAAGAAATTGTTGGACCCAAAGAATAATAGAATCACCTGGAAAATCACATAATACAATGTTGTTTTAATTTGCTTTCCTTATACAATATTATGAATATATTTCACTCTGTTTCAAAATTTAACACAAAGTCATTATGTATCATACTTGTCAGGAAAGTATATTTACACACCAATAAAATAGAAAAGAAAGTATTCTAACCCGTATTTTTAGTTGGGTATACAGTCTGATTTACCATTCATCATTCCTATTCATAATTATGGGACAGACAGGATTATTTTTAATTTGACTTCAGCATTGAATTTTGATGATTTGACAAATTTACGGTGCAATGTTCCTATGGAAAGATAATAGCAATAACTATTAAGGGTCATAGGATTTCAAAGTCATACATACTTATTAAAATTTAAATCTTCATTATATCTTAGGGTCCATCATGCTCAAACCCTTTTGTTGTTAAGTGAAGTTTCTATGGATTCAATTCAATGCCAAAAAGTCACAAAGATAGTGGTAGAAAAAGAACAAGAACATTATTTTCCTCGAATTGAGATTAATATTACTTTTTAAAATTAGCTTGCTTTCTCCCATAGAATTTCACTAATTGTTACAAGTTTGTTTCATAAGATTATCTGATGTACTTTTCACTTTTTCCCCTTTTCTGTCTCTCTCTTGTTTCTCTCTCTCTCTCTCAACATCAATCAGGAATACTTTGCATTCATCCAAAGCAGCCATTTACAGGAAGTTTAATAACTCCTGGCTTGGGTGATAGAAGCATGTCACAACTATTATAATAAATAAACCAGTGTCTTTGAGTCTCTACTGCTCCTTCAAGGTATCCCTTATTAGTATTAAATTTCTTCCTGCCAATATCAAGGTTGTGCCCTAATCCCTGTTTGTATGAAGGTGCTAATTACTTTCTACATATCAAGCCTATTTCATGCTGAATTTTCAGCATCTAATTGGAAGATGTTAAAATAACATTTAATCTATGGTTCAGGACTGGCAGACATCTTAATTGCCCATTAACTATTCTCTTTCACCCTTTTGACCTGCTTACACAACCAAAAATAGTCACTGGTACCTATCTTCATTCTGGAGGTTTCAGAGCCCCAGGAAAAAGTGAAAATGATTAGTTGCTTGCAAAGAAAAGAGAACCCATGGGGACTATTTGATGTATTGCTATTTTATCTCCTGAGTTTGTCAAAGACCCAAATACTTGAGTATATTAAGTCTCTCTCAATATTCACCTCAATATTCCCTTAATTTTTTTTGGATTACCTATAAATTTAAAACACTTAAAATAATTCTTTTTTTTATTAGTGTTCTTGGGGATTTTTATTTGTGTGCTTCTATCCAATCCTAATCTCATTCCTTGAGCAAAATGCTCTCTTCAGTTTTAGTATTATTTCTACTTTTTAATCGTTATATTTCTTTACAGTACTTGGATGACACAGATGTGATGTGCTTATTTTTCTCATGTATTCATTTTTGGTTTGAAATTAGTATGTAACCTTTCTTGATACATGTTTTCTAGGATTCAAGAACTATACTTTCAACATAGGTATTCAATTGGATTGACACACAGAGATCATTGGAGTTGCTTTTTTTTTTTTTTTTTTTTTTTTTTTTTTTTTTTTTTTTTTTTTTTTTTTTTTTTTTTTTTTTTTTTTTTTTTACAGGCCAAAGTAGGTAATGTATTTGTCTGGAAAAAAAGCATGTTTATTTGAGGCACACAGTGATGTCTTCACCATGGGTTTATTGAGCAAGTTAGGAAAGAATATGAAGATGAAACTAAAATCTCTCTATTGTTTGCATTTGGGGAGGAAGCACTGAATTCCAGCAATAAGCTATTTTGGTTTCTCCCCATCCCCCTCTCTCTTACCTTCAAAGGAAGATTTCCCAGAAACTTTTTAATATTTGTGCCTATTTCACTTCATTTCCTTTGGAGTCTCCTCAGTTGTATTCTAATTCTCTGACTCTTAACTTCACCCAACTCCATGTACTACACCTTTAGTGTAGTTACCAGAGAGAGAAAAGAAAAAAAAAGCATATTGTTTTGAAAAATGTATTCCACACTTCTGGAAATTTATTACGTATTGAATAGCACAAATTCAGCAAAATAAAATAACAACAATAACAACAAAAACTTGAGTTCCTAAGGAGAAAAAGAATAGAATGAAAGAATATTGAAAAATTGAAGAATTAAAAGGGTTATAAAAAGTGTTATTCAGAAGCCTTGAGCAAGGAAGTCAAAAAACTTCCAGTTCAGTTATAGAGTTCTGTTCACTGTATGTTAATGAGATGATACAGTCTTATATTTCTTCAAGGGGAACTTGCAAACAGTGTATTTATTATACACACACACACAAAACCTCACTGCTTAAGCATCTCATTGAAAAATACATGCAAACACACAAAAAAATGAAATTAGGCCAGGCACAGTGGTGCATGCCTGTAATCCCAACACCTTGGGAGGCTGAGAACAAAGAATTGCCAGTTCAAAGCCAGCCTCAGCAATGGCGAGGAGCTAAGCAATTCTGTAAGAACTTGTGTCTAAATAAAAAATGAAAAAGGGCTGGGGATGTGGCTCAGTGGTTGAGTACTCCTGAGTTCAATCCCCAGTACCAAGAAAAAAAATGGAATTAGTGCAATTTTATTAATTAACACTTCTTAGCCAACCTATTTACTATCAAGATGAATCCTATCTTCAGATAAATAGGAGAGAATTTATGTCCTGGTTGAGATATTTGACAAGTGTGGGGGATTAGCCAGGGGCACTGAAACAGCTTTCACTGAACTTGATTTTTCGAACAGCCAAACCACTGAAATCAGTGCAAGAATGTTTATCATTATTGTTTCTTTTATTTGGTAGTCATTTCTCCCAGTCTTTATTGCATCTGTCCAATATGTTTTGACTTCCACTCCACGTTATGAAATACTTTGGATAATATGAGGAAAATCCTAGAGCCAAAGTTGAAAGCAAAACAAACATAATATATTTATGTTGATTTTGTCACTCATTTGCTCTGTGAAATTTAATTAGTTGCTATATATTTTTTCCTCTCTATTCATAAAAGAGTTTGGAAAAACAAACAAATGTCAATAATAGTTGCTATATACATATATAATGTGTTTAAGCTGACTATAGTTGACATTTGTCTTAATTTTCTTCAGGTCATCTCATTACTTGTAGTTAATTACTTTATACTTTGCTTACATTCTCCAAATATTAGAACATTATTTGCTTTTCTCTGATTCTATATCAATTATAGAAGCTATATATTTTATAGTTTTACCATTACTTTCCTCCTTAGTCCATTTTTTGCAACATTATCTCCAGTGCCTTTTATCAACTTAAATACACATCCCTAATTGAATGTATTTTATTACAAGAAGTCAGTATGTATTATAGACCTGCACAGAAGAACCCATTACTAGAATATATAAAGCTAAAGTTGCTAAAGAAGGTGAAAGGTTGCTTTAATTGGCACCAGAAAGATCCTGCAGTCTTCAAAATATTATTCAGTGCTTACACTGCTCCAGTCTAAAAAAATGTAATCCACTGAGCACAACATCTAACTTGTATGAAGAAATTTAAACACTATTAAAAGCAAGAAACAGATATGAAATGTATCAAACATTTTAAAAAGATGTTATTTTAGATAAAAAGTACATTTAAGGTGATGGTAACATCAAGATACTGGTAGATAGGTGACCTAGAACAAGAGTAGACAATTCATTAAAAAACAAAAAATAATTCCAGGTGGATAACAAGCATCTGCTAACATGAACAGGCTCTCTAGTAATCAAAGACTTGCACATTAAAGCAATGAAAAGGTACATTTAAAACCTATTAAATTAACAAACATAATACCCAATGCTAATGAGGTTGGGGTAAAACTGGCGCATTTATACATTAACTAGTAGTAATGTTAATTGGTATGAGGATTTTTAAATGAAATGTCACTATAATTTGGAATACCTTAAAAGTTGTTCTTACACATTGATTTCTTAAATCCATTTTTTAATTAATTAAAAACACAAAAGAAAAAATTTTCACTCTAAAATGTTATCTGAAATTTTCACTTAAAACATTAGCAAAATAATAAAAGGTGACCCAAATGAGCCAAAATCTTGTAATTTAATAGTAAGAAAGAAAAAATATAATATCAAACTCTATGAGCCTTATGTATGTTTATAGCCAAACACTAAATGATAATATCAGTTATAAAAATAATTGTTGAATTTTGTTAAGATGTTATTTAGTTGGTTTTATTTTTTAAATTCTCTTTCATTGTAGAATAGCTTTTATAAGCATTTTTCACTAATATAAAATGACATTAAAGTCATAGCTTTTCTTGGGGAATATAAAAAAAGTTTTGAGGGATATGTTTATGATAAACAAAAATTAAAATAGTTGCTTTTCAGGATACAGATTTGTTTAGAAAGAGACTAGAATTCAGAAAGACAAAATTCAGTTTAAAGAAAACTAAAAAAAAAAAGTTTACCAAATTCAGACCTTATTTACTTTGATGCTAGACTGGGGCTGAATAAATCAAAAGTACTAATGATTTTTATGATAGCAATAAAAGGAGTAAAATTCATCTTGTCGGTGTTTGTTGAGTTAGCTATATTTCATCTACAAAGTACAATATTTTCTTGTATCTCCCACTTTATCTGTATTTATTTGTATCATTTTCCCTTCAAATTACTCTTAGGTTATCCAGATTAAATGACAAATGCATGAATTTTAAACATATACTGCATAATGTAAATTTTTCAGCATGCTACTTTGTGTTCTAAACACTCCTTTATGATCTTATATACATGTTGTAGTTCTTCATTTTACTGAGTATCTTGTGGTAAGTCTATTTTAGTTGCCATTTGAAATTCTATTCTTTTTCACCAACATAAATTACATTTTCTTCCCAATCATCTCTCTGTGTCATTTGAAATCATGTGTGAGTCATCCAAGGAGACAAATAAGATGAGCTCCAAATGTGTCAGAAAGTGTAATATTTTTTGTCAATTTTTAACACAAGTAAATGGTATTTGGTTTTCTTAAATGACTAAATTATGATTGACCTTTATAAGAATGTAAAAACTCAAAAATCTCAAGTTATTGTCTGAAATAATTGTCAATGAATCTGCTCATGGACGACAAGTCCTTCTGTAGATAGGACTCTTACAATCACAATAGCAATTTATATCCACATACTTGCAGAATAGTTTCCATGAATGCACAGACCTTTCAGATGGTTCCTAATGATAAAATATTTTTAGTCATCAATTTTGATTTCCTATGTATGTGCTTGAAATCTTCATAAAAGCCAATATCTCTTCTAAGGTCATAACTCAAAACATACATTTTCTTATTTACCAAAGTATCACTTTACAATAAGTATAATTCATTCAGAATATCCCTGTGAAGCTAGAAGAGTTTGATTCCTTATTATTGTACTCCAACTCCATATGAAGTTATTCTTCCTCTTTGGAAAGGAAAGCAAGGTACAAAATGTATCTTGTATACATTTTTTAAACATGGTGGCATGGGTTAGTCTAAATAATGTTTGAAATTTAAAATGCATTGATTTTCACCAGTCAATAGTTCCCATGCAAATTCAAGTAATTTTTAAAGGTTTAACAAATAAGGAAGAAAATATGGTCTAGAATTTCACAATTTATACAATTCAGTCTATTCTCA
The DNA here is from genome assembly GCA_004024805.1 of Geosciurus inauris. Lineage (NCBI taxonomy): Eukaryota > Metazoa > Chordata > Mammalia > Rodentia > Sciuridae > Geosciurus > Geosciurus inauris. Next base: position 190,220 of record PVHX01001450.1, read on the forward strand.
AGAATTTTTAAGTGTGGTAAATAAGCATATATAACATTTTCTCATCAAAATCCTACAACATGGACCAATTTAATTTCATTTTGCAAAAGAAAGAATGGAATCCTCTATAATTTCATTATATGACAACTTTCAGAAAATAGGAAATCCCATACCTTCCTTCCAAATCAATATCCATCTTTCTCTCCCTCTCTCTGTCTCTCTCTCTCTGTCATACACACACACACAAACATGTACACACTCTCTCAAGCACATGCAAATAATTTTCAAATCTGCCTTGCTATTATTAAAGAAATCAGATTCTATGTAATTTCTTTTTGTTTTTATGTTTGTCTCTTAGATGGGAGTGGTACTTTTAGAGGCAGAGAAAGTTTGCAGCAGACATTCACTTAAAAATAGTAGGACAAATTTTATTCAAGCTGCTGCATTCGGGAGAGACTTCACTATAGAACTGAACTCAGCTCCTAATACATCAAAAAATGCTGGAAGTTTATAGCCAATGGGCAAAGTGAGAGGGTCAATGGATAAGGAGTAACTAAGAGGTGCTTGATTAGCTATCAAGGTGTGGGTGTTCTTAATAAACTAGACTCAACCAGCCAAGAATGAAGCATAGGAAGAAGAGGGTTCCTAAGTGTCTAACTCTGGGTAAGGATGGAGTCTTTGGTATCAATAGGCATCTCTTAGTACTTGTGTTTTGAACCATAATCTTTATTTTAGATATTCGATGGATTTTAAAGATGAAAATGGCCTCAAAAATCAACTGTTTTCTACAGAGGACAGCACTGAGACCTGCAGAGGCTAAGTAATCTGTACAATGTCATGTCATTAGTAGGTAATAGAGCTATACTGGACATAGGTATCCAGAGCCTGGGCCAAGGGAACCATTTCTTAAATGTTCTTTCTTACTAATTATGGTAGAAATTCTCCATTTTTTTTCTGTTTTAACAATCAAAAAACTTTTACTTTAAGCAAAATTCTTCACAGGCAGAACAATGTAGATGATATTAAAGTCAATATCCAACATACGTCTATGTTCATTTCCTGGCAACTTTTAATTTACCACTACACAAATTTGAGCACAGACCAAGTCTTAAATGAATTAAAGGAATGAATGAGCAAATTACTTTCTCTTACATTAATCCAAAACAAAAAATATATATCACTCTTCAAGGAGTCATTTTTCAGTTCATACCTATCTCCTCCAAATTCTAGAAGAGATTCATTCTTGCTCTGATTAAGATTTCTATACTGTAAATTTTAATGCCCATTATCTTTTTATATAAGAAGTTTTTTCCCCCCAAATATCCATTATCAAAGATATTGTTACTTTACCCAGGCAAAATATGTTGGTCCTGCATACTTCAGACTTTTTAATCTCTTAAATTATTATTTGTTTTTTGTTTACTTAAAATTCTTCATTGTTTAAAATGTTGCCCTCTAATATCATATCTTTTCTCTTACAGTCTTCTTTGATCTGATTTTGATTTATCTCTTTTTTTTTTCCTTGCCATAACAAGCCCCAAACAAAAACAAACAAACAAAAACTGATATCACCTACATATGCATTTATTTTTGGTCATTCATTATATTAAAGATATGGCATCTGAATTCAGGTTACTTTCAGTTTAAAGCTCAATCTACTTGTTTGCCTTGATTAAATAGCTTAACATTTCTATGCCTCAGTTACTCATATTTAAATTGGAGAAGATAATGAATTCTATCTCATTGAATTTTTAGAAGGATTAAGTGAGTTAATTTGTGAGAAGTGTTTAGACCAGAGCCTAGCACACAGTAAATTGTTCAAGAAGTGATAGCTAGCTGTGATGTGTTTGTACTGAACTCTCATTATATTATCTGTTCAAAGACTGAAGACTATTTTTGATTGTACTTGTTCAATTTTTTTTTCAAAATGATTGTTAGTAAAACTTTTTCACTAAAACTGGCTAAAAATATATTGTATCCAATTCAAATTCACAGCATTTCCTTCCCTTATTGTAATCCAGAAACCATCTATCTGTCTCCTGTGGACTTCCTATCATAGTTCTCACAGTGGCTGTCCCAATACTCAGACTTCTCCTACTATGCAATCATCCTACCATATTCTTTATTCTCAAAGTGTGACTTGGCTTCCAACTTCACTGAGATTAGATTCACCTTTCTCTTTGAATTGTTTTCTTTCTCAAATTTTTATCCATTTACTGCTTTCTTGTTTCATATCATTTTTTGTCCCCAAAATTCTTCTGCTCCTATAAGTCTAGGTAGTTCATGAATCAACTTTCTTAAACCTCTCCTTTTCCATTTTCTCCAATCCTTAAGAAATCTGTATTCACTAGTGCCTTCAAGTTATCTCATCTGCACTGGATTCTTTTTACTCAAAATTCCAATTCTCTTTATCTAAAATTACCCTTTTCCTCCATATGGTCTTTCTTTTTCCCCTTTGTTTTTTAGGGCTGTCTTTTCCTTCTTGCCTATTTTACTTTGAAATTACTGTCTGAGAACTAATGAATATCAATTAATGTGTTCTTTCAATGTCCAACCTTCTTTCAATGGATCAAATATTTGTATCCCTGATCACCAATATCCTTGTTTGATGATCCTAAGGTGATGGCATTAGGATATGACAACTTTGGGACATAATTAGGTCATGAAGGTAAAGCTCTCATGAATGCCATTAGTGCTCTTAAAAGGGAACCTTAGAGAGTCTCTTATCTCTGATATCACATGATGACAATGAAAAGTCAGCAGTCTGCAACCTGATAGAGTGTCCTTACCAGAACCTAATTATACTGGCTTTCTGATCTTAAACTTTCACTCTCCAGAACTAAGAAAAGTGAATGTCTAATGTTTATAACTCAAGCAATGTGTGGTACAGCAGTCACGAAAGACTAAGACAAATCTTAATGCTTATAGCAAAGATTTTTAATCTTACTTTTTGTTTCTTTCTTGGTTTATTTTTTCCCTCAAAAACCAATTGTTGAAAACCATCCAGGATTTGGCTTTGTAATCAGAAGGGCACAAATATCTTTAACAAAATATTCCTGTCATTCAAGAATTCTTTATTTATCTAAATTTACATATCATTAATTTCACTGTAATGCAAGGGGAAATGATGGTCCCACTGAAAGAGATACAAGTATTATTTTTTCTCTGATGAAATAAAAAATATAACACTTTGTTCAGATTTTTATCTGGGAGATATAGTGAGTGTCTGTCTTTTTCCTTCAGTAGCAGTTACAATAAGATGTGTTAATTTGCTTTGTACAACTACTGTTGGTTTGCATATCTTTCAGAGGTGAAGAACACCTTCGGGAATCCAACTACGTGAAAATTTTCAAAGCAGTGTGGGTACTTCAGTGTTCTGTGTGTGTGTGTACTAATCTGTGTCCATATAGGAAGCACATATTTACATTTTAACTTGAGGTTGGGGTAAATTTATTGGAAAGAACCCTGGCTAGGGATTAAGGACACTGCATTTTTAATCCTGGCCTTTGAGCTCACCAACTGAACTAGTCAAAATCTCTTAATTGGTCTGGGATTCAGTGTACTCATCAAAATAAATTGGCTCAGTTTTTACACACTTTCAATTCTTTAGTTACATTTATTATGTTCCAGATGACCTCATCTAGTCATATGGCTTTAAATACTATGTTTTCACCCACAATTGTCAAATGTAAAATTTCAACACAGAACTTTCTCTCCAGAAATCCAGTTCTGTGTTTTTCATCCTAATACTGTCACCTCCAAATAGACCTCTTAGAATTTCAGTCTTTTCCTGTCCAGAAATGGAATTGCTGAATACTGTTAACTCTTCCTGATCTTGGTAAATGATATCTCCAGGCTGTCTGAAGGAATGTGTGTCTACCCCAAAACCCAATTCATTCTTTACTCTAACTCAGAAACATATTCATCCATCTTTTGTGGACTTCCTATTACAGCAAGTGATAATTCTATCTTTTTAATTGTATAGGTTAGGAACATTAGAGTTAACCTCAACTTTTACATTATCTTATACCTTATAAGCAATGTGAGACCACATGGATCTAATATAGGTCCAAAATGTCCCTACTTTATACTCCCTGCTAAAACCATCGACCAAGCTGCCATCATTTCTCACTAAAACAATTGCAATAAAATCCCCTGGTTTTCCTAATTGAGCTCTCATGCTCCCTGCCAACAACTGTTTAGATAAAACTACATTAATGATCCTTTAAAAATGTATGTATGATCATGTCATTCGGCCACTTTTAGAATTCAAGTTCATTCAGAATTAACCCTTAAGACCTCATCACAGCCTACATGATGGTTAATGATCTGAACTTGACTACTTGTCAACTATTCATGCCCTTTTTCAATTACACTGCCTTCTTACAATCCATAAGTATACTCCCTGGCTACTTGAAGGTATTTACCATTTTTATTCCCTTTATCATATTCCTCCTCAATTATAACATGGATCTTTCAGGCCTACCTCCAATACCTGGACCATTAAGAATGATTACTTAATGCCTTCTAACACTCCATGGCTCCTTATTCTGCTTTAAGTTTGTTTATGATACTTATCACTATATACATATGTACATGTATACATGTATATATATGCATATGTATATGTATTATGTCTACACACACACACACACACACACTTCAACTTTCTAACTCTATATCATCAGTTAACATAGTGTTCCTACTGGAGCACTCAAGGGGAATCATGTATTGTGTGACTGTCATGTGTACATGCCAGTGTGTGTGTGTGTGTGTGTGTGTGTAAGAGTAGTATATAAATGAATTCATTAATAAGAACAAGAAAAATGTGAAAGGGTTATAAGTGAAATCCTGTTAAAAAACATGTCCTAAATCTATTAGGCTGACCTAATCCTAAAGAAGGTTAAAAAGATGCTTAACCCAAATTGCCTTTGAAGAAATGGAACTTTCTTAGGGGAGCTATCTGGCTGAGAGGATGAGGAATGTATGGGAAATTCATATTATTTTCTATTATAGTTGACACTCTATAACATTTAAGAATTCTGAAAGAACATTTATAACTCAAATAAATTACTGTAGATTTCTGAAAGAACATTTATAACTCAAATAAATTACTGTAGGGCATGTCTGAGATATCTAATCAGAAATCCCAAGCATGAACAATGTTCATGTTCATGCTTTGAGGCAATCCTAAGGTAGTATGTATGTAGCTTACTCTGATCAAGGGTATCTTAAGCATTGATTGTCTAATCATTGAAGATATTAACTAAATCCATTTTGTTCAGTTATCAACAATAATTATAAATGTGTGTGTGTGTGTGTGTGTGTGTATGTGTGTGTCCTCACTTGTGCTACTGGGGATTGAACCCAGTAGTACTCTACCATTGAGCTATATCTCAAGTCCTTTAAAATGATTAATTTATTTTGAGAGAATGTCTTGCTAAGTTGCCAAAGATGGACTTGAACCTGTAGTCCCCCTGCCTCAGCCTCCCCAGTCACTGGAATTATAAGCTTGTGCCACCTGACCTGGCTGTTGACAGCAAGTATTCTAATAACATTCACTGTGTACCAGAAACCATAAACATTTTATCTAACTATGACAAGCCCCTACCAGCTATTATTTACCCCATTCTAAAGAAATCAGAACATAAACATTAAATAGTTACAGAGATATTTTGTTATAGAACTATGATTTTCAAACAAAAGTTAGTATAAATACAAAATCCAAATTCTGGACCATGACTTTGAGTATCTTGAGAGCCTAAGTGGTAGGTAGACTAACACCTACTTCCTCTTAAGATTGCTACATCCTAACCCCAGAATCTGAACACTATCCAAAAGGATTTTGTTAATGTGTCTAAATTAAGTATCTTGAGATTGTGAGACTATCTAGGTTTATTATTTGATGATCCCAACATAGACATAAGGGTCCTTATAAGCTAGAAAAATGAGGTCCAGAGTCAAGGTGGGAGAGATCTGAAGGTTGCTAGCTTTGAAGGTGAAGGAAAGAATCTTGAGACAATGAATGCTGGTGGCCCCTTGAAAATGGAAAAGTCAGAGAAAGATACTGTCAGCTGCAACCACCGGAAGGAATACAGTCCTTAATTCCAGCACAATAAGATCGTTTCAGTTTTCTGACCTCCAGAATTGTGGGAGAATAGACTTGTGTTGTTTTAAATCACCAATTTTGTGGTAATTTGTTACAACATCATTGGAAACCAATATAGCTTGTACAGAATTGTCCAAATAAGAAGGAAAGGATAAACACACAGTTAATGAAGTTACATTTATGTTTGGGCATTGAAGTAACATTGCAAAGTTTGATCCTGAACAGAGGTTAGCTTTGAATAGAAGCTGATGGAACTTTTCCCTTTGAAAGTAGAGACAAGAACTTCCCTGTGCAAAATAGATGCAGATACAGTAAAACTGTAGACACAGGAGTGAGAGGTTGAAGATCATAGATAAGAGACAATAAATTTCTCCATGAAGTAAGACATGAGCCTTCTTAATAAAAAGTAGGATAGAGAAGGAAATGTAGATTTAGAAGCACTGGGAAGATTTATGTCAGATGTTGTGGAGAGTGATGGGGGCTTATTAGAAACAAAGGAAAAGTTGCCTTATCAATAGCCAAAGAGAGTATTTAAATTTAGAAATATTACATTTCATTTTCGTTTGTAAATTACTGTATACTTTCCTTAGCAACCCATTCACTGGATTTCCACTAGGGGAACACAGTACATGCCACAATTTTTGCATTATTTTAAAAGTTAGGTGCTTATAGGAAGATGTGGCAAAATAATAAAATGGCAAAAACATGGAAAAAATTTTAAAAATATTGCAAAATAAAGGGTTTAAGAGTGGCTAAAGGGTCCCAAATCCTGTTCTGTCCACATCTATTAGTTGAAGAATAGTAGAGGAGTAGCATGATATCACATGAGTTAGGGGAATCCAAAAACAGAGACGTGTGCCATGCTCCAAGACAGATCCAAGCTTAGTGGAGAGGAAAAGGTAGACCTAACTTGGCCAAATCTTTTTATCATACATTTGAATTTGCAGATTGAGCTCCATGTTTTCTTCACAAAGAAAAAAGGATGCATTAGTCTGGAATTACAGAAGGAGAGTTATTTCCTAAATGTTTAACAAGGTGGGTAAAATTTTCATTTAATTAAATGACATTACTCATTTTTTTAATCAAACTAATAAACGGGAAATAAGTTTAGTAAAAATGGACTATAGCCTTCTAGTCTGACTATAAATAAATTATGTAAGAAATTACATTGTTTTTGGTTTTTGAAAATATGTATCATGTTAACAAGCTGTCAGTGATTCCTTCTATTTTGCTTCTTACCACTCATAGTACCCTGGATTAAGTAGATGAATAAATGAAGGAAAATGAGAGCTTGGTTTCTCAGAACCATAGTGACTACATTTGGCTAAATATTATAAGTTAGAAAGTAAGTAATCATAATGCTACATTCTCCTGAAGAGAACTGGATCCTGACAGCCACTTTTGTGCCCCTCCACCCTGCTTCTTTTGGGGCCCTAAATTCATAGCACATGTGCTAAAAGATGGCAGAGACTATGGCATTCCCAAACTGGACCTCTACTCCACAGGTAGAGATTATAGGGGAAGTGATCATACTGCTTTAGGTTCAATTCTAAAATTATTGTTCTCTTCACACCTGTGAAAAATGACAAGAGGCAGAGGGGACTTTGGAAGAGTTCTCCTGTTCCCACACTATACTAGTTTCTCCAGGCTGTTACAATAAAAGGCCACAATCTGATCTGGGCGCGGTGGCACAAGCCTGTAATCCCAGCACTTAAGGAGGCTGAGACAGGAGAATTGCCAGTTCAAAGCCAGCCTCAGCAACATCAAGGTGCTAAGCAACTCAGTGAGACCCTGTCTCTACACAAACACAAAATAGGGCTGGGGATGTGGCTCAGTGGTTGAGTGACCCTGAGTTCAATCTCCAGTACCAAAAAAAAAAAAAAAAGCCCACAATCTGAGTTGCTTAACCACCAGAAATGTTTTGTCTTATAGCTCTGGAGGCTAGAAGTCTAAGATGAAGGTGTCAGCAGGCTTGACTCCTTGTGAGACCTCTCTTCTTGACTAGCAGATGGCCTCCTTTTTGCTATTTCTTTTCATGATCTTTCCTCTGGCGTGTATCTGGTGTCTCTGTGTGTCCAAATTTTTTCTTCTTATATAAACACGAGTCAGATTAAATGAGGGGCCACCCTAATTGCCCTGTTCAAATTTAATAATGTCTTTATAAGCCCTCTCCCCAAATGTCACATTCTGAGGTATTAAAAGTTTAGCAATTCAACTTAGAATTTTTTGGAAGGACAAAATTTAGCAAATAATTCACCCCCAATTAAGGAGAGTAGAGTGGGAGAATATAACCTTCTTCCTTCCAGATAAATGAGAGAAACTTCCAGGAAGCTGCTTGGAGTGATTTTGAAATGTTTTCTCTGAAGCTGGAAGATGAACAGAGAGAGATTATAAATGACTCACAAACCAAAATGTCTTGTGACCTTATACAAGTAAGATAGAAGTAGCTACATGCACATCCATAAGTCTGAACTTTCAAAATTTATTTGGATAAGGGAGGCATGTATGATTTCTATGGACTGGATGGGGACTACCACAAGGGTTATTTGGGGTCCTGTTCAAAGGAAAGACCCTCGTAATAGAAAGCTGAATGCAAAATCTGAGATTTCTAGGGGCTGCAGGAAATTAATAGTGACTATTTAGAAATAGACACTATAGGTGTCAGCCCAGATGAAAACATCTATGGGATATGAATTATTAGCAATAAAAACAAGAAAAATTGTACAAAATAAACTGTTTAAATTTTAAGACTATGTGAAGGAAACTACTAGAAAATAAAAAGGCTTCCTTCTGCCTTTCTGCTTCTTATTCCCAAAGAGTCAGAAGTCATTGTTGAAAATTGGAGGAGAAATGGTAGAGAAACAGCTCAAGTTCCAAAACCATTGCCACAATAGATTTCTAATCTAGAAAGGCTGGAGTTTATGGAAAGGAGAATATTTAGTGCTTATTCAAATTTTGCATATTGATTATTATCTTGAACAGGTCACACCATGTTCTACATGTAGCAATAGGATATGGGCTGTTCTGGCAAATAAGTGACTAATCCCGGATGAAAAGCTGTGCTTTTCAGTGGTGGCCCTTTTCTGTGGTGTAAATTCTCCCACAATAACCAATTTCCATCTACCAACATGAAGTTTCTGAACACAGAGCTGGAAAGAGAAAAGCAAGCAAGTCTCTCAAGCCCACAAGCTCCAGCACATTCACCTCATAGAATTATTAAAATCAGGAAAGCAGGCAGAGTTACTGAGCCATTAATGCAGGCCCAAGGACTATCAGTGACACAAACCTGGAATCAGCTTTTAGCAATATGGTCATATTGCCACTGGGTTTTATAATTTTTCAAATGGCATTTTAACCATAATCAGTTAACTTTGCTGTTTTTTCCCATTCTAACTTCATAATATCACATTGGTCAAGTGGCTTTCAGGTGAATTTAGGCACTTTGGGGATCTATCTGGGAAGGTGAGAAGTTGAGTTGAGGGCAGTTTCGTTTGGTTTCCATGGAGTATCTCGATGTCTTCACTCATTTCTATGCATCATTAATGTATTGCTCACTCTCCAGCTGTATCAATGTACCCTAAGAACCCTTCTGCTGCCCAATGCACAGACTCATTTATACCATCACATGAAGGTATAGTCACATGTCATCATGGTGAGTCCAGAGTTTCCATGCTATGCTTGGCACTAAAGTGTGGGCAGTGAAAGAGGAAGCATGATTTGTAATATAAAGATTCAGAAATTAGGTAGAAAATTCTTTCACATCTGAAAGCTCATACATAAAGAAAACTTGAGCATTGCCCCAAATTTGAAATGATCTTAAAAATTTATCATGAGGTAGGAAATTCAAAAAGCTTTCTAAAATAGGAATAGCAAACCTTTTTTTTTGTTTGTAATCTAAATCTCTATTGAAAACTTCTTTGTATTTCCAAGAAAAAAAGAAGACATTATAAAATTGTGAACATGTGAAGGTAATTAAAAAGTCTATTTACCAAATAATGAAAGAGATGAAGTGTTACATATATGTTTTATGTAGGTTCTTGATTAAAAATATGAGTTTTTTTGGTGACGTTTATGATATTTGCAAGTTTTAAAAAATTTGTAGAGTTGTTTAATATAGTTCCATTTTAGAGATCTTGCTTAGCAGGTATCAGGCCCTGGATTTGATTTCTAGCACCTTGCATAAAAACCAAACCAAATTAAAAAAATACACATTCTAATGCACTTTGTATTTCTTCTTTAAGGAAGGCGCCCCTCATTGTATCTAGCAATCCTAGTTTGGGGTATATATACAAAGAAAATGAATTAATATGTTAAAGGAATACCTGCAATCATATGTTTATGCAGCATTATTCATAATAGCTAAGGTATAGATTCAATCTAAATACCAAGAACAAATGGATGAGTAAAATGTACTCTGTGTATATAATGGAACACTATTTAGTCTTTAGAAAAAAAGGAAGAAGAAGAAGAAGTAAATCCTAATCCTATCATTTTGACAACATATATTAACATGGAAGACATTATGCTAGATAAAATAAGCCAGGCACAAAGACAATTTCTGCATAATCTTGCTGCTATGTGGAATGTGAAATAGTTGATTTTGTAGCAACAGAAAATAGAATGGTGATTATCAAGGCCTGGGTGTGAAGCCCTGGATAGGTGGGGTAAAGAGATGTTGAGATGTGGGTCAAAGGGTACAAAGTTTCATTTATACATATTAAATAATTCCAGAGGTCTATCTACAGCATGGTGACTATAGTTAGTAACAATGTATTGCTTACTTGAAAATTGGTAACAAAATAAATCATAAATGTTCCTACTACAAAAAATAAATATGTGAGGTGATGAATATTTTAATTAGATTCATTTAATGCTTTTACAATGTATACGTGTATCAAAACATCATAGTGTACTCTGTGAATGTATTCAATAAATAGACAATATTGTTTCTAAAAAGGTGCTTCAGACCCTATAAAAGCATTGTATTCCATTGCCTAAAAAGAAGAAAGAAGTCACAGGACTTTTCATGCTTAATACAGAGCCAGGGGATGATGACCTCTACTAATAAATTTTAAAGGAACTGTGGGAAGCAAAAGAAATTTGGTTTTATTTTATCATAAATCGAATTTGTCTAATATAACATTGTTCTCCTTTTGATGCCACTTCTCTTTGTGATTCTTCTAAAGAATGTATTTGAGTATCAACACTTAGCCTAGGAGTACAGTTTTTATTTGTGGTAGAACATGGGGTTCTTTTGTAACTGAATTCACAGAAAGTATATTTATCTTCTACTATAACTGCCCAAACTGAGTTCTCTCTCTTCTCCTTTCCAGACACATTCCAGGTATTATCATTTTTGGAATATACAATAGGGAATTTTGTCACTTGACATAAAATCCAGGCTTCCCTTGGAATCTGGCAGGTTATTTTTTCTTTAAAGTTTTTTTATTTCTTATACTTGAACAGAGCTAAAATGATACCCCAGTATTTTCAGTTACTTAAAAAAAGTTTGTCTCTTCACTCAAGCAAAAATCCAGGAATAGTTATGCATTTATTAGGAAGAGTATATGTATTTGTAAACCTTTAAAATACTGTGTGAAAGAATTTATCTTCTCAAATATATAGTTCTTAGAACATAGATCAGGGGACAGAAAGCACACTTGTTATTGGGTTGCTTTATGTGCCAGTGACAATTTAACAAACATGATGCAAAGTCTGTATATTGAAGTTATGCTGGAGAGTTGAAATCTGCTTGCAAATCACCTTTATCCATGAATCTATTAGGGAAACAGTTAGGAGAGCAGGCTTTGTAATTAAACATAACTAGGTTGGACTCATGACTTTGCTATTTATTACCAAGTCACTTAGCCTCCGTATGCTGCCATTTTAACATCAGAAATGAGGACAATAGTAACTACCATAATCAGTTATTGTCAGGACTCAATGACATAAAATATGTCAAATGTTAGGATTAGCTGACATATAGTAAGCACAAATTATACAATAGCTATTATTACTCTTCTCACTTTATGACTCCTCTCAGTTAATTTTTAAATAAAATTTTACATGCATTTTGACTAAATGTGTGATTTAATATTACAAGAAAGAATATGTGCTTCAAAGTACACAATAAAAAAGATAATTTTATGAAACTTTCAAAATCTGTGAGGAAATTACCACACATTTCTCTTTAAAAACACAATTATTTTGATTAAACATCCCTAATTCTCCCTCATCAACTTCTTCAAGCTTTCCATTGGTAGAGACTCATATTAAATTGCCATAAATTGCTATTGTAACAAATGTTGTCTCAATGGCAGAGAGTACAGGTCAAATTCAAATCTTTATTTGGAAAAAGTAAAAATAACATAGTTGTGCACTTGTATCATGTGAAATGTACATGTTAAGAAAAGGTAAGACTGAGAGGTTATCTTCTTCATGTTTGACAAAAGGTAATGGTAGTGCAAGCCAACCCTTTTTCTTCTCCTGACCACTCCTATTCTATGACATGTGTGGAAACTAATGGATGTTCAGATGCAAACTGGACTCTAGGTTGAAATGAAGAGGAGAAAGAGGAAGAGCAGAGGGACATATTAAAAATTCAGCATTTTAAATGGACAAATGCAGCTTCATTTACTGCAAGAAAAGATTCGAGATTATTGTAAAGTGATCCTTAAGCTGTTTGTCTGTATGATTTAGACATTATATATAAATGAATCTTAATACAGTTTACTGTTATGTATATCTAAAAAGAACAAATAAAAAATAAAAAATGAATCTTCTTTTTTTAAAAAATGTATTTTAAGTTGTAGATGGACACACTACTTTTATTTTTATGTGATGCTGAGGATTGAGCCTAGTGCCTCACATGTGCTAGGCAAGCACTCTACTACTGAGCTACAAGCGCAGCCCATGAATCTTCTTTATATGTAAAGCACTATTGAAAAGTACAAAATCATTTTAAGTGTAATCGAAGAGATTAATATTGAAATAATCCTATGTTTTTATAAATATATGAAATATTTAAAGGTAGATTTATAGCCTTTTCCACGATTAAAATGAATCTATGTTTTCTAAATAAAGTTTTATTTTTAAAAAGTGACCCAGCTTATACCCTGCTTTTTAGTAGTAACATTGTTTTAATATTTTGGTTAGTCAAAATGATTTTTTGTTGTCATCCAGATAACTCTCCTTTCTTCTCTGCAGCATAATTTGGACACTTGATATAATGGACATAGAGAAAATGGATATAAAGATTTTATCACAAGGTCATTCACTGATTAGAGAAGGTGAAACTCTAGTCCCTGTGTGTGGTTCATTAGGCCCCTCTCTTAGCTGGGCCACTGATGGACTAAATGTCTCTGGTTTATTTTCTTCACAGTTCATGAATTACTAAGTATTTCTACACCCACTCAAGTCTACATTTGCATCCCATACTCTGAATAAGATGATTGCAGAATGCTGACCTGCCGGTGAATAATTACTGTTTAAAGGTTTTGAGATCTCAGAAATTTTTGAAAATGTGTCTTTAAAATTAAGCAGAATGTTTTCAGACCCTTCAAAAATGTGGACTCTCAAATCTGAATATTAGTAAGATACAGTTAAATGCTAACTATGAAAAAGGGCAGATCAAATTATAGATAGGCTGAGTTTGTGAATCATATTTCAGAAGAATTTGTTTAAAAGAGAAACTTTTATTATACATTTCTAAAGAATCATAACCTTTTTAAAAGAAAAACACCAACTACCAGCAAAGCTTTATATTTGAAAATCACAGCAAATTTATTATGTTTTTCTGTTTCTTCCTGAATTATAATTAAGGATCACAGCTGAATGTGAAAAGAACTGAACACCCAAATTGCTTAAATTCAGAGAGACTTTGATGGTTGGGGACACTTATTTATGTCCTTTTAGTCTTAAGAGTACCAAACATGATCCCACCACCTTCAGCACACCCTCAAGTCCAAATCACTGAGAAAGGAGGGCTGATGAGATGGTAGCTCTGGAGGCATGCAGCAGTCAAGGCAGCAGAACAGGGAGGACTTCAAGAGACACATAAGCAGCCAATCTGCTGTCTGGCTCCTGTGTTATTTACGTGGAGGAAAAGGATTATCAAAGAGATGATGAAATCAAGAGCAGAGGAGCTTACTCACCAGACTCCTCTTAATCTCCATTTACAAGTACATGACTAAGGAGTTTGTTGAGTCAAACAAACACCATGGAAACCAGCTGGACCCTGTCTTCTGAAAGTCCCATTCAAGAAGGATACTCATGACTGAAGAGACCTTTGCAACTGGATGGTAGCCATTTGTCTTTTGTGTGAAGGGTGACACCAGTTCAAAAATGTGACTTTGAATTTGTGGCTCAAATAGCACCACATCATTTTTTTTTTTTTTCAGTACCAGGATTGAACTCAGGAGCACTCAACCACTGAGTTACATCCTTAGCCCTATTTTGTACTTTATTTAGAGATGGTCTTATTGAGTTGCTTAGCGCCTCACTGTTGCTTGAGGCTGGCTTCAAATTTGTGATACTTCTGCCTTAACCTCCCAAGCCACTAGGATTATAGGTATGCGCCACTGCACCTGGCAACCATGTCATTATTAACCAGGGAGTAGAAGCATCAACAAGGAGATGTTTGTTAACTTTTTTGACAAGGGGGCATTTTTTGCAATATTGCATTTCCCTTTACATATCAAGCCTGAAGAAGCTTGACCTGGTTAAAAAGGAAGAAGTAGAGATAATTAGGAAATACACTAATTGCTTGTTTCCTCCAATTTAAGTGCTAGAACCATACTTCTAGCATGAGCTGGGGTAGGGAAAACAGAAACATTTCAACTAAGTTTAAAATTGAAATTTTGAAATGCATAGGACTAAATTTCAAAAAGAATATTATTGACTATAAGTCAATAAGTGAGAAATCTTCAATGAATAAAATAAGCTAAAATTTTAAGTCATATAATAAATGATGGTAAGAATCTTAGAAAGGTGATATACTTTGCAGTATTGTCCCATATATATTTTATTGCCAAAACATAACAGCTGGGTTTTTTGTTTGTTTGCTTGCTTGTCTTTTGCTTTTTTATAGAATACCTCATAATATCTTTGGAAATAAGAATTTTTTATAACAACACAAGAAAATCTAATCTGCAGCAAATATTTCCCAAAAGGAAATTTTGTTTGTTTCATATTTCTCAGAAGGAAAAATTTAAGCATGTTTATAAATTAAGAGTATTCATTCCAGACTGGAGAGGAGGTACTTCCTTTGCTATGGCAGCATTGTAGAATCTTAATAATTTAAAATATTTAATGAATAAAGTTTCAGAGTAGAAATATTTGAAGAACAGTCATTAAGAATTCTCAATAGTACTAAAGCAGATGCTTCATGAGATATAGAAGTCTGATGAAATAGTTGTCTATTTTTTAAAATCAGAGTTATTCATGGGAAAGGAAAAAAATTAGGAAGAAGGATTAATCCAAAGTAATGATAGGAAGTAACTGTTAGGATATTGTTTAGGTTCCTATTAAAAATAAATAATAAAAACACATAAATAAATAAATTAAAATACTAAATAAAAAGGAGTCCCAAAGTATCAGAGCTTAAGAAAGATAAATTTAGTCGGGCACAGTGGTGCACACCTGTAATCCCAGCACTTTGGGAGGTTGAGAAAGGAGAATCATGAGTTCAAAGCCAGTCTCAGCAACGGCGAGGCACTAAGCAACTCATTGAGACCCTGTCTCTAAAGAAAACACAAAATAGAGCTGGGGATGTGGCTCAGTGGTCAAGTTCCCCTGAGTTCAATCTCTGGTACCAAAAAAAGAAAGATAAAATTCAATGTCTCTTTTGTGTGAATGTCTTGAATTATTTGAATTATCAGGAAGTCAGAGCTGATTGGATACTTCACTTCTTGAGGCAATCAGTCTCCACTTCAGCATAATGACAATTCCAAAATGCAATTTTCATTTCCTTATCTAAATGGTGTCATGCTTATATTGAAATGGGAGAAAAGAAATAAAAGAAGATGTGGGAGGTTTCCAGTCTCAACTCTGATATTACAACAAGAAAAAGCTTAATAAATTAAAACTGAATGACACTTCTTGGACACATTGTAGAAATGAAGTTGCAAGGCCACCTGCCATCTGGTATCAGGGGAGACAGATGAATGTAGGGAGTCAGAGCTGAGATCTCATCAGGAGCAGAAGCCACTGGAGCTATAAGATGGTAGGCACACATAAAAGGTAATTTTGATGAATTTATGCAGGCCATAGATTAGCCTGTGGGTGAGGAACTCCTGAAAGCCTTGGTTTTTAGTGAACTTCTACACTTTCTGGGATTTTATATCCAAGAAATCAACCATGTTCACATAATCAATATCAAATCAACCAACCAAACAACAACAACAACAAAAACCCCTCTTGTCTGACAGGAGGAAAGGAAGAACAATTAGTATCAAATATGCCCAAAGTATTCTTAATAACAAGGGTTTAATTTCCACAAGAATAGAATTTACCAGACCCTATTCCAGCTGGG
Source organism: Geosciurus inauris (assembly GCA_004024805.1). Classification (NCBI taxonomy): domain Eukaryota; kingdom Metazoa; phylum Chordata; class Mammalia; order Rodentia; family Sciuridae; genus Geosciurus; species Geosciurus inauris. The sequence continues at coordinate 206,839 of PVHX01001450.1, forward strand.
AAAAGACATTACTCCCAATCTCTTGCCCTCTCAGCTTTCTGCTTCATCTAAAGGGGAGAAACAAAACAAAACACTATACCACTAGAAAAATGCATGTGACATTCACAGACCAGAAATATGGGCTGAAAAATAAAAGACCGATTATCATACCAAGAGAACCCCTGTATCGTAACAGTGAATTACAACTGAAGGAGTTGCAAGACTGAGCATCCTTCTGAAAAGAAGTACTTTGAGGGAACTGAAGTCAAGAGGAGAGGCAAAGACAAGGACACTAGAGGAATCTGAACACTTGGGCATTATAGATAGAGAAAACATTAAACAGCTCTACTGCCAGACCGATTAACATAAACGCTTACAGTAAAGGCCTATTTAGCTCAATTTCTACTACTGAAAATAACATAACTGACTTTCAACAAAAGTTACAAGTCTTTGAGGAGTCTGGCTCCAGGCCAAAATCCTGTTTGTGATCCTTTAGGCCCAGATAGAGGCAATTACAACAGTTTGCCTGGCAGGTCTGTGTAGTTGTGAGATAAGGGAAAAGAGGCTGCACTCCTATCGCAAGACTTGGTGTGCAGCCAGTGAATTGTAGTTCTCCTGAGAATTTGGCAGTTACAAACTCAACATCTTCTCTGGGTTAGCCATACTATCATACATATCTGTGTTCCCAGCCTGGTGCCTCCTTTTGGAGGACTCCTTATTGAATGGCTTCAGCAAGGTACATTTTCCCACTTAGAATAAGCATTCTTCCACTCCTGTCCCTTCCCTATCTCTCACCTGCAATTCTCCTATATCCATCGAAAGGGGTCTTCAGGTGACCTTGGCAATGAGGTAAAATACTCTGACTGAGCCACAGGTCAACTGCCCCTAACCCATTGTTGTCCCATGGGAGAAAATCAAATATTGTCATCTGTGAGAGAAAATCTGACTGTAAGTCTGGATTTTCTGGGGCACAGCATAGAGTGAGGCTGGGCACAATGGCACATGCCAGTGATCTCAGTGACTTGAGAGGCTGACACAGGAGGATTGTCAGTTCAAAGCTAGCCTCAGCAAATTAGTGAGGCCCTAAGCAACTTAATGAGATCCTGTCTCTAAATAAAATAAAATAAAAAGGGCTGGGGATGTGTCTGAGGTGTTAAGTTCCCCTGAGTTCA